>OVBE01011501.1:1878-14125 GCA_900406425.1 Iberis pinnata
AAATCTTTAACATAAACTAGATGAAACAATCAATCTAACAACCTAAAAACTTTGCAAGATTTTGGTTCTAATTAATTAAAAACCTAGGGTTCTCTAACCTAACAAAAACCATAAACTTTTAAAGAAAGCAAACAAGAGATTAGGGTTCGGGTTTTGCTCAGCCTTTGGCACAGAGTTGGCTCTGATACCACTTGATATGCTCCTGGATCAACTTTGAGAAAGGCTCAATGTTGAAATACCAAACAGCTTGGAATCGACTTGGAAAGTTGTGTCGCACAGCTTGTATTTTGGTCTCGGGTGGCTCGGTTGTATCTCGGACAGGCTGGGAACTTGTCTCGGGTGGTCTCGGGTTGGCTCGGGTGGTCTCGGTACAGCCCGATGGCCTAGTAGGCTCGGTTCTTGGACAGGAACAACCGATAAACAAGGCTGGACAGCCTTAGTTGATGGCTCGATGGCTCGGAGATTTGCGATAGAAAGAATATGGCTGAGACTTTGGCAACTAGTCTAGCCGATGGCTTTGTGAGGTGGTTTAGGTGATTTATGAATAGATTTGAATGTTATAACTTGATTGTTTTGTGAGGTAAACAATCAAGAGATAATCGATGTATTTGTCAAACAACATAAAAGGGTTTTCAACTTAAAACTTGCTAAAGGAAACAATAGGGTTCGATGGGTTTAAATAGGCACAAGAGCCTTGGGAATTCTCCTAACATATTCCCATTCCTACAAGAAATGAAAAGAAAGAAATAAAATAGGCCCATTAAGGAATGAGAATGGCAATCAATCACATTCCTACAAGAAAAGAAAATAGGCCCATTAAGAAAATGAGAATGAAAATCACTCTCTTATTTTCGCCAAGTGTCTATTTCAGAATATACACGTATTCCAAATTCTTCTCAGTAAAAGTGCCTCGTTAAAACCATAGCGATTGACCAAAAACCCAAGGTGGGAAAAGTGATCATCTCTACTAAGGACAAAAGAGTACAGTCATTTATCCACTAGCTAAACTAATCAGAGATCTGCTTCTTTTGGAACTTCAAGCTTGAACACTTGATAGATGTTGCAAGCTTGATCTTCATCATCTGAATGTTGCATCACGTGGGCCTGGTTAGCCAGTTCTCTTGCCTTGGATCTCGTGATAACTCCTTCAGGTTCAAGCTGCTCCGGTTCAAGCTATGGTCCATCCATGCTCACATCACATTTGGTTCAAAAACAAGAGATAATCTCCCTCTCAACGAAAGTAAGAAACGATGATCAAATCTCTCTTCTACCGAAAAGACTTTTAAAAGCGATCTCTCCTCGACCTGGCAGGAGAAAAAAGGAATAGGCATCTCTACTCTTAAGATATCTAAGGGACTAGTAGTGAAAGGTACCATAAACGTTCGAGCTACTACAAATGATTTGATTCGGCATGTGAAGCATACATGTGAACAAAAGAGATTACCACAATAATAAGCCTGTAACTTGGAATCGTTATCACAAAATGAGTTAAACCATTCACAGCCACCCCTCTGAGGAGAGAAATTTTCTCTAGTATTAACCAAATAAGATTCAACACAATTCAAACAAACTAAGCAATGATACCGCAAGACTCTCCATTTGAACTTGCTTCAACCTAGGAATTAGCCTATAGAGAATAGATAAGCTTTTGGGATTTGAATACCTTTCATCAAGAGAGGTCCGAACTGATAAATTCATAAAGATCTCAATTCCAAAAAACAGTTCGGGGACCTTTGCAAACGATGAAGGTGAAAGTTCATCAGACCCAGTCCGAGATATAGAGAAACAACAGTGCTCCGACGGTCTAGCACGACCCGAATCCAACATGTGACTAACATAAGAAGACCATAGGGCTTCATTAACCGGTTCTGCACCAAAAGACATGGCCCAACCGGTGATAACTTCTGGAACAACGTGGTGGAGAGAGAAAATGCACAATAGTTGAAGATGGTTGGGTACATTAGAGAACAATAGAGACTCTACTGGTCCTCGCACACATGCCAAGAAAAACACAGATCTACCAAAAACAAATGAGGTAGTCTTCAGATCTGGTACGTTTGCAGAAACTCCCGCTGGTGAAGCCCACACTAGAGCAGTCTCCGGCACGATGACCTCAGAACTGCGAGGAAACCCAGACACGTAACAACAGTCTTCATGGGGATTTCCTAAGAACAGTCTAGGCGACGGGCTAGAAACCAGCAAAAGAACTCGATGGACCAATGAGAGGCACGACGGACTTCCTCTGGTGCTCTGATTTGCGGTTGCACCGTCACCAGCCTAAGAAGAAGACAAAAACGCGAATTTAAACAGAAAAACCTAGAATAAGAAGGTAGAAGAAGGCGGAGAGGAGAAGGCGGGGTGACAACGACTGAAACCGACGTCGCCAGCGCGGAGCAAGTTAAAACGGCGAACCTCGATCTTCATGTTTGGGAGGATAACAAGTTCGTAAGAAACTACTAAGAATATCAAACCGTATATACTTTTTTTTTGTCAACACTATGATATATAATTTAGGAAATAAGTTTTAAAACATTTGGACTATTAGTTTGTCTTGCCAAAACAGCCAAATGATCGACTTCAGATAAATACATACGAGGGATATAAACAAAATCCTTTATATTAGAGGATTTAGCTAAGTGCAAAATATCTTGTATGATAATTGTAGAGTCAGAAAACCAAGGTTGAGCTGGTACTTCAGAATGGTTATGGTGGTGTAGAAACTGCATTAACCTTTGGCAATCATTTAGAACGGTCAAGTTGTTGTATCCTAGTTTGATTATGATGCTCAAAGCCTCACGAATTGCCACTGCTTCTGCTTGAAGAGCATTCTGAACAGGTTGCAGAGAAGAAGATCCATAGGCCACCAGATTGCCTTGCCTGGATAGCAACCAGCCAAAACCCATAGTGGTTTGCGCATTACTCCAAGAAGCATCTGTACATAACATAAAATCATTAGAGTGGAACTGATGTATGATTGAAGAAGGTAACAAAGCTTGGTTAGCTCTCCTATCTGCTTCCATATCAATTGTATTAGATTGTTGCCACTCCTGAAAATCACAGATGGATTTATGAATAATATCTGGAATGCTCCGTCTAATTCCTTGAAAAAGCAAATGATTTCTGGATTTCCAGATTCTCCATAAAACATATGTTGCTAGTTCAGGTGAATGATTAGAAGATTGGTGGTGATGTTGCAGAAGAGTGAAGAAGAATTGATGAGGCTCTGTAAAATGTTCTGCTTCTATTGGATAGCAAACTCCTGGGATGAGAAACCAGATTTCTTTTGTGACTCTGCAAGTGAAGAACAGATGGATGATAGATTCTTGGTCTTCTCCACACAAATAGCAAGTGTTATCAGTGTTCATATTTCTTCTACTTAATTCACACCCTACAGCTAGACCTTTATCAAACCGTATATACTAAACTGGATATATTAAGCTTATATCATAAAGTTTATATCCTAAATTTTATATCTTAAAAGTTATACCCTACAATTTATAACATGTTTATCTACAAAACCCTAAACCTTAAAAACCATAAATCCTAGACCCTAAAAACTTCAAGTATAAGAATTTAAGTGTTAAGGATTATATAAAACAAAATGTATATAAAAGTTTCAAGTACACTAAAATATAAAAATATGTTTGTTGTAGTGTTAGGCTGAATTAAATGCTAATGGGATTCAAGTTAGATGAAATATGTTGCAAATTTGCTCCTGAAGCCATAAATTTATTTTATATTAAAATTATAAATTATTAGAAAGAATATTAGTATCAATTTTCAAAAAGACTTTGACCTTGCTTAATGATTTGAATCAGAAACCAAATCTAATGATCTGATGCATGATTTTATTAGAAAGGTATTATTATACTCGATTAGGGAGGTAGACATAAAATATTGGATCCTAAAATTATAATCCGCTTAATTATTTTTGTGGTGTGGGGAGAGAGAGAAAAAACTATCCGACCAAGAATAAAATTAAAATAACAAACTAAACAGGAATAAGTCTCTAACTAACAGCGCTATTCAGATCCAAAACGAAAAACGAATGAACAAGAGAAGGACAATCATTTAATAGGTGAAAGCCTAAAGGTAGAGAAAAAGCAAAATTCGCCAAGCTATCCGCTAAATGATTTGCTTCTCTATACACATGCGAAAAACGGACCGTCCAGTCTTTCCGTAAAAATCCATAGCACAAACGTACTAGGAATGAGAGGGGATGAGTGTCCTCAATACCCTGTCGAAAAAAAACCCACTACCATCTCGGAATCAATTTCTACTTCCAAGCGCCACACACCTTTCTCCCATGCCACATACAATCCATAATACGCACCCATAACTCCCCCATAGGCGCGGAACATCGCCCAATATGCAACGGAAAGCCAACACTCCGTTGTCCGAACTCGTCTCTTACTACACCACCAGCCGTAGCTCTCCCCGTGTTTCCCCGAGAAGCTCCATCCGTGTTTAACTTGAACCAACTAATACCCGGGAAATACCACCCAATCCATCTAGCTTCCCGAATCCCACCCCTTCTTTGTGGACTAAGGAGCGCATGTGACCGCCACACCTCTTTTGCAACATCAATTACGAACTTCGTGCGGTCTCTACAACGGGCTATTTCCCCAAAAACACGACCACACCGCCATTTCCAACTCCACCAGAGGGCCATCGTAAACAACGTTTCCCAAGGAACATCACACACCATTGTCGTGTCCCCTAGGTTGGAAAACAGCTAGGTTAATGCGGGTTCTTGAAAGAATTGGTGGGATTTACCTCTCGGTATAACGCGTCTCCATATTCCTTCAATCGAGGGACAGTCCCTTAGCATGTGTATGATCGTTTCTTCTCCACCATTACATATACTATATGCCGTTGTGGTACTCAGTCGTCTTCGAAATCTTTCTGCATTCACCATAAGACATTGATTAGCTATCATCCAAAGGAATGACTTAGCTCTCTCAATTCTTATAACACTCCATATACGAATGAATAGGCTCCTCATATCTTGTCTAGGGCAAGAGTTCTTCGTCACCAACTCATATGCAGATCGGACCGAGAATAGTCCGTTTGGTGTTGCACTCCAGGATAACCTATCCTTCCCCCCAGTTACTCCATCTACAACATGTGCCAATAAAGAGAGTATTATAATATCATCAACCCAAGGTGCAATTTGATCTAACTTTCAACATGTCCCATCTGTCCACATATCTCTGACTTTCAAATCTTCATGTCCCACAAGTAAAGGCTGATTGGTCAGGCTTCTTAGAGACTCAGAACCACACCATCGATCAACCCAAAACCGGATCTAGTACCCAGCACCAACTATCCAAGATACATTTGGTAACACAACTATGTGCAGACCTAACACAACTCCACGCCAAATACTCGACCACCATCCCTTGATATTCATCCACGAAACTTCATGTATTCCCTGTACCTTGTATTTGGCTCGTAAAACCTGAGCCCATAAACCATCACAACCATGAACCAACCTCCAACCAATCTTTGAAATTAGCGCTAGGTTCATATCCCTTGCTGTTCTTATACCAAGGCCACCCTCACTCTTGGGTTGGAAAACCCGAGATCAAGCTAATATATGTTGCTTCTTCACCTCTTGGGTACTCCCCCATATGAAGTTGCGTGTTATCTTATCCAAGCTCTCAACTGTGGACATTGGCAAGACAATTGTGCTCATAGTGTGAACCAGAATGGTAGATAGGACAGACTTGGCTAGCGTTCCTTTGCCCGCAAAACGTAAAACCTTTCCTTTCCATCCCTAGAGCCTTGATTCCACTCGTTCAACAACCTGGCCAAACGTCTCCTTGTTTATTCGTTAGTGTAAAACTGGTAAGCCCAAATGCTTTCTCAAGTCCCTTGTAATCTGTATTCCATTATCCTGGCTGATCAAATTCTCATCTTGCCAGGAAACATTCTTCGAGAAGAAATTTTTTTTATTTTTTGAGACTGGCCTTTTGTCCCAAAGCACTACAAAACATTTCCAACACCTCCCTTATCACACCAATTTGTGCGATTGATGCCTCTACAAATAGGTAATATCATTTGCAAAAATAAATTAGATAGAGCTAGACCACCTCTAGAAAGATGTATTGGTTTCCATGCCTTATGAAGTATCGAAGTATTAATCATATGACAAAGTCTCTTCAGACATAGAACAAACATGTATGGAGACAACAGATCTCCCTGTCGTAATCTTCTCGACGTCTTAAACGGTTCTGTCTTTTCTCCATTCCACAAAATTATCATAGACGGATCCATCACACACTTCATAATCCATCTAATCCATTTGTCCAGAAATATAGCCGTCTTTAACGTGTCTTCCAAGAAATCCCACCAAATTCGATCATATGCTTTCTCGAGATCAAGTTTCAATAGCATCCATCCTCTCTTGCCCTTCTTTCGACGAATAGAATGGACGGCTACCAATACATTGTTAGTACTTAATCTACCCGGTATGAAACTAGACTGCTCTTTGTCAATCAATCTCGGCATAAGATCTTGTAGTCTCAACATCAAGACCTTCATAATTTTCTTGAATCAGACGTTCCACAGACTTATAGGCCAAAATTGTGTGATTCTTTCAGTCCCGGTACCATTATACCAGTTTCAAAAAATCCAGGACAAATTTTGAGACCGATGGACCAACAAGATCCCAAGGCGACTGATAGAAAATTGGCGGAAAATTGTCCGGTCCAGGTGATTTAAAACCACCCATGCGTTTAATTGCCTGCTCCACATCATTAATAGTAAAAGGCTTCGCAAGTAACTCAATATCCCTGGATAGAAACCTTCCATGGATAATTTTCTCATCGCTTTTGGCACGTCATCCTCTAGATCTAGTTTATTCACTAGCCACCTATCCTCTTCATCCCTCAAAGTCATAACCAGATTTCTAGTTCTCCTGACAATAGTAGACATGTGAAAATATTTAGAATTGCGATCACCTAAAGCAATCCATTTCTCCCGTGACTTCTGAAACCAAATAACTTCTTCCTATTCCAACACCTCGTTTAACTTAGCTATTAACAGCTTCGATCATCAATAAAGTATTTGTATGAGTCACATCTAACTCCTCCTGCACTTTCTATATCGATTGCACCAGCTCATCTTTACGTTTATGCACATCACCAAAAACGTCTTTGTACCACCGCTTTAACGTTACCTGTAACGTAGCCAGAGCATTAGGCGTATCAGCCTCATGANTTGTATGAGTCACATCTAACTCCTCCTGCACTTTTTATATCGATTGCACCAGCTCATCTTTACGTTTATGCACATCACCAAAAACGTCTTTGTTCCACCGCTTTAACGTTACCTGTAACGTAGCCAGAGCATTAGGCGTATCAGCCTCATGATTCCAAGTGCCACTCAACATCTCTTTAAAACCGTGATGTTTTAACCAAACAGCCTCAAAGCAGAAAGGGCGCCGTCTATGATCACTACTTCTCCCTGGGCTCAATTGGATATACAGTGGTGTATGATCCGATGCCAAGAAGGGAAGATGTGTGACCGTAGCCTCCGACCACATTAATCTCGTGTGACTACAACATAAGACTTTATCAAGTCTCTTTGCAACACACGTACTTTCCGCCTATCTCTTCTCCAAGTAAAACGACCTCCCTGGAAACCTATATCGATTAAAGGAGACTGACTCATCCATTCACCAAATGCCATAAAATCCAATGATAAGCGACCATTACCACCTGATCTTTCTTCAACCCGGACTATAGTATTCAAGTCACCCCCTATAATTATCGGCTCGGTAATTCCCTCCATACTCGGTTTTAATTCAAGCCATAAGCCACTCCTTCGAGAAACTGATGGACAAGCATACACCAAGATCAAATGCAACACACCTACATCGCATGTGATCTTCGCATGTATGAATTGGTTAGAGGATCTAATGCTGCTCACCTTTCCTATCCCCGATCTCCATAACAACCATAGACCTCCACTCTGCCCAACTGCATCAACGCGGAAAGAGTTATCAAACCCCAAACTGTGGCAAATACGCCTTGCACCATCTCCTCCGGCATGTGTTTCAAATACTGCCAACACCTCCGTCCTCAACTTCTTCACGATATAACGTATCGAGCGTCGAAAAGTGGGTTTATTCCCCCCCCCCCCCCCCCCCCCCCCNTCATTTTAAATATCCAAGTAAGAACTACCGGGGCATCCCATTATGTCGACGACGTATTCGTCACATCTCTAGGTATCCCATCCTTAGTAGGGATCATACTCTCATCACTTACATCCACCCCAACAAGATTATTATGCGTATTAATGCCATTCCCAGTCATAGTTGATTGTTCTACAGCCCCACTAACCTCCATCGCATGAGCTGTATGCACTATAATAGCGCCATTATTCAACGATATCCCCTCTCAATGGTCTGATCCTTGTTCCACACGTAGCCTCTTTCCAGATTCAGATCAAACAACTTCACCCTTAGTTGGGCCAAACACCAGGCCTTTACTCGGTTTTTGTGTATAGTTCCTTGACCCATTCTTATCCATCTGTTTACGAAAATTATTACCCTTTGGTCTAAGTGCCTCACTCACATCACCTTTGCTCTTCTCCTCTAACTGTTTCGCCTGAGCATTAAAGGTCTTAGGAACCTCTTGATTCTCTTTATTATCTCCCTTCGACATCAAAGTCTGAACGTTTTGTTATTGAGCTAACTCCGAGAAATGATTAGACATATTCATCATCCCTTTTTCCTTCGTCCTCTCCTTAGTTACTCTAGTTCCTTTTTATCTACTCTCATCACCTGATCTTTCCACCACAGTTCTCTGATTCATGTCCTCTTTCTCTCCCCGGTTTCCCGACCTGTGAACCGTAGTGAACCCATCATTAACTATCTCCTTATCAACACCTGAATCTGGTTTCTCCTTTAGTAATAAACTAGTTATTTTTTCCACTATATCTCGAGGACACATTTGATTAGAGTGCCCATAGATTCCACAACGGGGACAGATATTAATCAAACCTTCATATGATATAACATATCTCTCCTTATTGATTAAAATCATCCCTTTCAATGGTTTCGTTAAGTCAACTTCTACGCAAACCCTACCAAAATGAGCTCTCTCTATCTGTAGAGTCGCTAGGTCCACCTTAACGGGCTTCCTTATCCCTTTAGCTCTGCTCTTCAAAATCGCCTCCTGGTAAAAGTTAAAAGAGATATTCATTAACCGAACTCACACTGGTGTTGTAGTTATATCATCACATAAGGGATCAAAGTCTGGTGACCAAGCTTTCACCATAATATAGCTTCCAAAAACTCTCCACGACCCTCTAGTTAACACCGTCAAATATTCCTCCTCATTATCAAACCTAATCATGTAAAAATTTCTCGGTATGTCCACCACATACATTCCACCTTTAGGTTTCCAAAGTTCACATAACTTTCTAGACAAGATTGCGATAAGCATACTTCGACCAAGTACTTTCACCACCATAAAATTCTTCCATAGGCTGTTAATCACACTCAAGACTTCCTCTCCGATTGTCACTTGTACCTCTCCTTCTTCACCACTCAGATAACATAATTTCACCCTCTCCACGACAAAAGCTTCATCCAAGATGTTACTTGTATGAATCATCCCCCTAGTCCTTTCTTCAACACCATCTGAGCCCGCATCGGTCCTTTATTCGGTGGATCCTCAGGCAGCCGATTCCGCACACTCACATCAACCATCGACACTTCTTGTTCCAAAACCCTAGACTCTCCAAAACCTTAGTCACCATCTCTTTGGAGATGCCCTTATGTTAAACCTTCGCCTTTTTAATCCGCTTAATTATGATATGTATAATTAGATTTTATATGAAACTCATGTTTAATTAGTAATTAATTGAGTTTTGTAAACTTAACAAAAAATATCTAAAACGAATTAGATTACTCGAAAACCACGAGAAACAATCCCTACAATTTCTATAAATATATTTCAAATATTATATGACTTAAAAATAAATAATGTACATGAATAAACATCACTTTCAATTAAAAATTATGTTTTGAAACTGAATTTTTCAGCTAAATAATGTAAATGAATAAACATTATCTTTTAAAACTTTATATTTTTTAACTGGAGTTTCTAGCTCTTATGGTATATGGCTCACCACTATGAGTTCCGCAAGCTGAGTTCGAATCCCGGGCACCGTCAATTAACATGAGGTGAATTTTGACTGCCCTCCTGGATATCCTTGGTGATTGTGGACGCTTTGCGTCTAATCGCAACTCTTCGGGACTCCGGATACCAAGGTCATAAAAAAAACTGAATTTTTCATTTATAGTTTATAATTCTTTTATAATGACCCAACTGATAAAACAATTAGACGTGTAAATAAAAACAAATCAATTTTACATAAACATATATTTTCTAACGTTTTTTAAATACAATAGAACACATACGCATATGATAGCATTCACTATCATAAAAGTTAATTTCTACAGACATAAGCATAAAAAGAGAGAAATATATATACTCTTATCTTTCATACACTAAGAATCTAATATACAATATATCTTTCTCTTAAGTTTTATCATATGATTTCTATTTTTATTTACTTATGTATATTTATATTTTACACTTAGAAAATCAATAAGCATTTATAGAATTGACATTAATTGAATCCACAATATATATACATTAATGATGTCGAATTGTTAATCCAAGAGATATACGCACCAAGTGCACGGACGATTTATATTTATATTATTAATTGGAAAGCAATCCTATAAGAAAAATATTTTGTAGAAATTTACATATAATATCATTGATTTTTAATACAATTTAAAATTTTCATTAAGGGTAATGTAGGCAAATTATATTTCACATAAAAACATGGAACTTCTTTTTAAAATAACTTTTATATATTTATATATATTCTAGAAACATGGAAAATCTATTTCTATTTTTATATTTAAAATTATTTTTAGTATTTTAAAAATTAATTTTATCTTAATTAATGTTATATTTTAATAAATTATTAATTAATAAAATATTAAAAATATTTAAATCATTAAAAATAAAAAACTTTAATGTTACATGGAGTATCATAAATATGAAAGCTAATTATGCCATAGTTTTTGTAATATTAATATCATGAATATAAATTTCATCATAACTTTTATATATTTTTTATACATTTTTATTGCATTATCTACATATTATTAATTTACATATTGTTCCTAAGATTCTTTTATTTTCAGTGATATAAATATAACAACACGTATAAATTTATTCAAAATATAAAAAATTAATTAATAGTTCATAAATTTATTATTCAAACCATTTCAATTAATATAAATGTTAATAATATTTTAATTAGATGAGTATAGATTTATCACATAAATTTAAGAAAAAACATTTGTTTTGTAAAAATTTACATGCAATACCATTAGTTCCTAATAATAAGTAAAAAATTAATTAAAACAAGTTATATATCTCCTTCAAATTTAGAAATTCTCTTAAAAATTTAAAATACAAAATTTCATATACATATATCTTTTAAAAACATGGAATTTCTATTTTGCTTAATTTTTTATTTTCATTTAAATTTTAAATTTTCTTTTTTCAATTTAAATATGTTAATTGATAAAAAAAATTAATTCAATAATATATAACAATCGTTTAAAAAGTATTTTTAATAATAGGATTTAATGAATAGAACAATACAAATATTTTATAATTAAATAAAATAATAAATTAAATATTATAGTATATTGTTACTAATAATATCATAACAAAAACAAAAACTATGATTAAATAGAAAAATAGAAATCTCCAAAATTTAATAAGTTTTCTTTAAAAAACTGAAATTTTAAATATTTAATTTGGTAACAAATCAAAGGAAATAAACAAAGTTCTTAATTATTATATTTTCTCTCATATTCATTTTACTATCTTATTAAAGAAATAAATCAACTCTTCCGTATAAGTATAAGATAATACAATATACTTAAAAATAATAACATAAATTACTATGAAAATATAGTATGTTAAGTCTCATATTATAAATAAGTAGTATTTTAATAAGTAAACTATAAAACACCAAAATATATAAAATAATCCATTAAATCATGAACCTCCATAGTTTTTTATGCGGTTCAGTCCAAAAATTTAAGTTAAGCTTGATTTGAAATATATGTAGCTATAACTAGGGTTTCTAGCTCTGGTGGTAAAGGACTCACAGCTGTGAGTTCCGCCACCTGGGTTCGAAT
>OVBE01011502.1:0-14125 GCA_900406425.1 Iberis pinnata
TAGAACATGTTTTCAATCACCCACCTCAACAAGACAGGGTTCTAGTTGGAGACTTCAGCAACCCTGAAGCATTCCTTACTAATAGGAATGCTCTTCATCCTCGTTAACCTCAAAGACATGATTATAATTTTCTGTTCCATCTAATTTAGCTGATACGCCAAAGTCAATTTCGTGGTCTTCCTACAGTATTCCATGGATCACATAGATAGTTTTGAGGATATATTCAGCACTGTTCAGCTTGATGGAGTCCCTAGGGACTTTATGAGTTTCAAGCTCTTTAATCACTCGCTATCGGACAGAGCTCTAAGGTGGCTAAAATCTTTACCACCTAACTCCATAGAAACTTGGGATGATTGTAAATCCAAGTTCTTGAGTCAGTTCTACACTTCTACTAGGACTAATAATCTGAGAAACCATATTTCTGAGTTTCAGAAAGATCCAGCGGATGATTGTAAATCCAAGGACTAATATTCTTTTAATTGAGATTCTTTTATCAACGACATTCGGTAATCCAACGAGAGGACCTGTACGTCAACTCAAACATAACACTAAAACCTGTGTGCAGGCCCGGTCCAAGTGGGTAGGGCAAAGGTGCCATGACGCAGGGGACCAGTCAATTTTTTAAAATAAAAAAGCTTCCTCATGATATTGGTTATCTCGAGCCCATCTGTTATTTTAAATAATAATAATATAATTTTAGTTGGCCATTTTATTTCCAGGGCATGGCTCAAAATTTTATTTGGCCGGTGCTGTCTGTGTGAAAGGCACACAAACAATTACGTGTTAATGTGAACGCAAAAACATAGTGTTTTCTCAAAACTTCTTCATTTATTAAGTTTTGACCACATCGCATTGAACTTATACAATTGATCAATCTCACATACTCTTTGTTTTCTTGATTCTCACCCGTAATCATTTACACATAATACTCCCTCCATTTCAGATTAGTTGTCGTTCTGGAGAAAAATTTTCGTATCAAAATATATGTCGTTTTAAGTTTTCAATGCAGAAATTAAATGAATTTGACTTTTTGACCAATAGAATAATTGCTGGAGTTTTTTTTATTGGTTGATTTAGAATATTTAATGGTGTTTTTATAGAAAATAGAGATTTCTTAATCCGTGTGAAAAACTCTAAAACGACAAGTAATTCGAAACGGAGGGAGTACAAATCTCCTTTCTCGCAACTCTCTCAAAGTCAGCTAGCAGAATTGCCTTTCTTTTGTTCTCTAGTCCCTTTTTATACACCTCTCAAACTTAGAAAATCTCTCGTAGTAAACCGAAGCTTCCATATCTTTGATTGACGGAGCTTTCCTTTTTGCTGCCCTTTCCTTTTTGCCAAGCCTTTGCCTTCACATTTCTTTTGGCACAATGCCATGTTAGCATACAATATCCTTATAACGTGATTTCCGGAAATAGCGGCAATGTATCCACTTCTTGTCACGCCTTCAATATATAAGAATATCGACGCACACATCTATAATCTAATTAAGCAAAGAAAGCCCCCCCCCCCCCCCCCCCCANCATAAGGTCGAAGCATTATTATCCTCGCGGAATATTTTCTTCAAAAATTCGGCTATCACATATACGCATTCCTCAACCAAGTTATAGCCACACTTTATCGTCATCAGTCTGCTTGTAGATTAAAAAAGCAAATGACAATCTCTACAACCTTTACACAACAATTGTTTGACCAGGTCTAACATACTGAAAGAGCGTTGTACTTTTAAATTAGGCTTCTTGACACAAAATTCTTGATAATCATGCTATGCATATTATGCTTCTATGTATCATTGACCATTGATAGACTTATAATTTAAATCCTAAACTACATTACAGAGAACAAATCATAGTAGTAAAGACATGGTCGAATCCCACAAAGAATAAACAACACAACGTACGCATATTATGCTTATCTGTATCATTGGCCATTGATAGACTTAGAATTTAAATCCTAAACTACACTGCAGAGATCATATCACAATAGTATAGATAGGGTCGAATCCCACAGAGACCAGACAGCACAACTTTAAATTTTTTATCTCAAATCAAGCTAAGACAGAATAATAAGATTGTTTGTGATCGAATCAAAGCAGTAATTAAATAAACGGTTGTAAAAGATGAAATAAAAGCGTCAGGAATTAGGCAATCCACAGGTAGTCAGGTTTGAAAATCAGATTATCATTCAGGGATTTTCTTTGAAAATACTTCCCAACTTAAAAGACAGAAGCTAGACTAATTTCCTCCTGAATTATTAGATCCCTACGTTCGAATTACTAAAGACAAACTACCATCGTATTTAGATAATTCAAACATGCATTACAGTTCAAATTCGATAAGTTCATAAGCCCCTAAGACAATACTCCCGCAAGAAAATTCACTTACTCATCTAGACTAGGTCAGATCTCTAAACCATAACCTTTTTGTTTATCAATCTAAAATAAACGAACCTAATTCATGGCTTAATAAGATGTGTAGACTAAGAATCTAACAATTGTTATCCCCTTATGATAAATCTAACAATCAAACATGGTTTCCCTGGAAAACCCTAAAACCTAACTAACGAACTACTCAGACATTGAAAAGTAAACAAAAATCAATATCTTTGAAGAACAAATAATTATAAAACAAGAATAGACATTGAAACAAGGGTTTAGAGAAACTTCTCCCAAATATAGGTTTCTGGATCCGTCTCCCTCTCTCAGTAAAATCTCTAATTAAAATAAAGCTTAGGTTCAAATAAAATTAAGCCACAAGGCATTTATAGTTCAAAAGAAAAAGAAAAAAAAAAGAGAAAATCTTGATAAATCTTGAGAACACATGTGCAAAATATGAAAAATCTCCAAATTTCTCGTAGGAAGCTGGATTGATCTGTCTGGGCTAGATTGATCGGTCCAGGTGCTCAGGGACGGTCTGGATCGGTCGGTCCAACCTTGGACCGATCGGTCCGAGTTTTCTGATTTTTCTAGAGAGTTTGGACCGATCGGTCTGGACTTTTGCCTACTTCTTGTGCGAGATAGTTTTGCAGAGAAAATCTCGGGTAACATTTAATAGAAATAAAAAATTCTTACGATAAAACGTTAAAATCGAGTAATATCAACTCCCCCAAACTTAGATCTTTGCTTGTCCTCAAGTAAAGCAAGACCAATGTCGGTGAAGAGGTTTGAAAAGGACCACACAAGAACTCAAAAAATCTAAAAAATCTTAAGCATAGATATCAAAACTCAAAAGTCACCAATCTTAAAAAACCATTGCGAATGAATTTTTTACCACCACTTAACTAATAGAATGCTTCCTACTCTAAATACCAAATCAATCAAACAATCAAGTCATCTCAACCAGCTCATTAAATTCAATTAAGTTGAGATAAATGCATTCTCACCTATAGGGTATCGATCAATGTGATCAGGTACCTTTTCTGTCAAAGCTCCCACACCAAACAGAGCATCAATCGACTTCTGGTCCTGATCTTTTTCCCCCTTACTCGCTTCTCTTTCCTTTTTCTTTTTTACTGCTTTTTTATTTCTTCGCATTTATGCGCTTTCTTTCTTTTCTTTTCATTTTTTCTTCCCTTTTTTTTAGGAGCCAGTTTTTCTGGGACTAACTACGAATTTCTAGATCACACTTTCAATCCTTTTTTGTACCGTTTTTTATTTTCTGAAAGGAGAGAGAGAGAGAGAAAGGACTCGGATCATACTGAAAGAACTTGTTGGTTTTACAGAGCACTAAAGAGCAAGGTACCTAGCTTTCAGAGTATACCAACACCATAAGCAAGAGAAATTAAGTTTAGGTTAATTCCTATCATGGCAGAGCTAGCATCAAATCATCATCAATCGAAAAGACTCAAAACTTTCAGAAGAAAATCAATCAGCAATTGGGTTCTAATCCTAAACATAGTAGTTTAATCTAAGCCAGTGATCTAAAGAGATCAATAATATGCTCACACTTGGTTAGCACTCATCATAGATTTTGATCATAGTTCCTTCGACTCTATTAGACTCAGCTAAATCAAAAACAAAAAAATTGAAAATATTCACCAAAAGACAGAAACATCAAAACATAGTTATTATCATTACACCCTCCTCTATACTTTCTTTCATCCCAGTGTCAAAATAAATCCAAGAGAAGGAATAAGAGTAACATGAATCAATAGATAAGTCTGCAAGAGATGAAAATAGAGACAATACTATAGGAGTTCAAGGGGAAGCAAAATACTAATGGTGAAATGTCCCCAATCTGAAATCTGCTCCAAACTTGCTATCTTACACGATTGGGTTGTTGCTTGTAACTTAGAATTTAAATCATAAACTACACTGCAGACAACATACCTTAGTAGTATATATAGGGTCGAATCACACATAGACTAAACAGCACAACTTTCAGTTTAATCTCAAATCAAGCTAAGAAGGAATAATAAGATTTTTGTGATGGAAGCAAAGCAGTAATTAAAGAAACGATTGTAAATGATGAAATAAAAGCGTCAGGCATTAGGCAATCCATAGGTAGTCAGGATTAAAAATTAGATTATCATGCATGGATTTTCTTTGAAAATAGTTCTTAACTGAAAAGAGAGAAGCTAGACTAATCTCCTCCCGAAGTATTAGATCCCTATGTTCAAATTACTAAAGAAAAACTCTTACTGTTTTTAGATAATTCAAACATGCATTACAGTTAAGATTTGATAAGTTCATAAGCCCCTAAGACAATACTCCCGCAAGAAAATGCACTTACTCATCTAGACTAGGTAATATCTCTAAACCGAATTTCTTTTGTGTTTATCAATCTAAAATCAATGAACTAGACAGCCAACCTAATTCATGCATTAATAACAAGTCTAGACTGAGAACCTAACAATTGTTATCCCCATATGATAAATCAAACAATCAAACTTGGTTTTCCTGGGAAACCCTAAAACCTAACTAGTGAACTACTTAGACATTGAAAAGTAAACAAAAATAAATATCTTTGAAGAGCACATAATTATAAAACAAGAATAGATATTGAAACAAGGGTTCAGAGAAACTTCTCCCAAATACAGGATTCTGGATCCGTTTCCCTCTCTTAGTAAAAATCTCTAATTAAAATAAAGCTTAGGTTCAAATAAAACTAAGTCACAAGGCTTTTATAGTTCAAAAGTAATAAAATAAAAATAGGAAATCTTGATAAGTCTTGAGAAAATATGTGCAAAATATGGAAAATCTCCAAATTTCTCGCAAAAGGCTGGATTGATCAGTATGGGCTGGATTGCTCGGTTCACGTGCTCCGGGTTGGTCTTGAATGATTGGTACAGCCTTGGATCGATCGGTCTGAGTTTTATGACATTTCCAGAGAGTTTGGACCGATCGGTCTGGACTTGCACCTGCTTATTCTACGAGCCAGCTTGACTAGTCTTCAGTGTTGGGGTCAAAAATGGTACATTCAAAACAAACAACCGAAAAATAGGTAAACATCTTAGCAACACCGATCGACGAAACGTATTCACTAAACTTCCAGAAATACGTTTCGGAAGAGACGCATAACAATTATCGGAAAGTTAGGAAACCACATATGCACTCTTTAGTCCTTAGTCGAGAAGGTTTTGTCCCATCGGGTTTTCCTATCACTAAGGTTTTAACGAGGCAAGATGGTTCAATTATGACCGATGATCGCAAAAAACTAAAGACAATACGATGAAATCGAAACGAAGACAAGTATTTTCTGACAAATACCTTGAGCTCCGTACGTCACTTACACAAGAAGATGCAAAATAGATAACCTGAACCTTACGAATATAGCTTGCCACTTGGGGAGCTGAATCTTGCGTATTCAGCTCGCCAACTTTCGAGCTCATTCTCACAAATTCAGCTCGCTACTTGGCCAGCTGAATCTCGCTAATTCATCTTGCCAGTTGGCGAGCTGGATCTCGTAAATTCAGCTCGCCGATTGACGACTTTATTTCGTTTCGAACCATTCATCTTTTGTTTCATGATATTCTGAGATTCTGTTGGAATTTTGCGACTAAAATTGTAGAACTTCTTCTCTTCATAAGGATATCGCGACCATACAATTATTCCTTACAGATCGCGGAAGTTTCGAGAATCTTTTCGTATAAGTTTTGAATATTATAAAATGGCTAAACGACCGAAGGTATCATTCTCCGGAACGATCGTAAGGATATGTTTGTATCTTTTAATTGTACGAAGCGGTAATGGTTGATTTGTCGAGCGGCCCATATCGTAAAACCAATTGTCCGATATGAATCGTAAAATTGCCTAAACCGCATAACGGCGCGATGAGGCCTAAAACGCGATAAACGACCCACTTATGTTTCTAAGAAAGAATCTGGCCCAAGTACGATGACGGTCAAAGCTGGTTGCGCAAGATATAGAGAAATGGAAGGAATTTGGAAAAGGAAAGTTTCCGCAAAAGAAAAGGAAAGTTTACGCTACAGAATCGCGGACCAGAAAAGGAATACGTACAAGCAAGGAGCCTATATAAGAAGGATGAAGGGAGGAGACAAGACAAGTTCAAGTTTCCGCACCAAAACACTTAAGGTTTTTAGGCTTTTATTCTGTTCTTAGAAAGTTGTGACTCGATTAGGTTTTTCACAATTCTGCTGTTAGTTCTAGGATATTTACTGATTGTTCTTAAGGTCGGAACTATTGCCTGATTGTAAGACGTTCACGAGAATCATAATAAGAATCTTCTTTCCCTCATTTTGTATTCTTTAATTTTCGCACTTTTATTGTCTTTCTCGTATTCTGATCTTGTTCATGTTTGGCTCACAGAAATCCGGGATCTCTGGAAAGTTAGAGTTCACTATGATTTTCTGTGACTAACGGAAATCGACCGTGAGAATCTCAGTTCCCACAGTTTGGCGCTAGAAGGAGGGGACAAGCAATTTCTTTGACGTCAAATCACATATCAGTCATAAAACAGTATATCTAAATCAACAAATAATGTTATCGTATCGTTCGAGGATAAAGCAACGGTTGTTCAGGCCAACCCTTGTAATGATCTCCTCATTATTGAGCTAACAATACATGATATCGACGTGTGCAGGGTGTTAATCGACACCGGCTCCTCGACGAATGTCACCTTCAAAAATACTCTGGAGAGAATGAAAATCGGACTCTCCAGCTTATCTGAGGATCCCATGTCATTAGTAGGGTTTTATTGAGATACTACGATGACCCTCGGCTCGATTAACGTTGCGGTTAAAGCTAGAAACATCATAAAAAACATAGAATTTCTGGTCGAAGATGGCCCTGCCTCTTATAACGTAATCGTGAGCGTCCCATGGTTGAACTCTATGCAGGTTGTGGAATCCACGTACCACTACTATCTCAAATTTCAAACTCCTTTTGGAATCAAATCAATCCAAGGGAATTAGAGGATGTCACAAGTATGCCTCCCCGCTGAACGAGAACAGAAAAGCGCAATGCCAGAAAACATCACCGAGAACAAAAGGAAAAAGGGTTCCCCCGAAAACACCGTTAAACGGGATCAAACAGAGGTCTTATGGCAATTGCGGAAAGCAAAAACCCTAGAGACAGAGCACAAACCGGCCTACGAACTAGTCATCTCAGTATGCTTAGACGAAAGATTTCTCGAACCCTGCATCAAGATCGGTGCTAACCTCTGCGACCCAGTAAAAACACAACTCATAGCTTTTTTAAAGAAGAACCTCCATATGTTCGCATGGGACACAAAGGATATGCCAGGAATTGACATCAACGTAACCTGCCATGAACTTAAGTCGACCCGACTTTCAAACCCGTCAAATAGAAAAGGCGGAGATTGGGTCCAGAACGCATTGCTGCAGTAAACAACCAATTCGTGAAACTCCTCAAAGTTGGGTCAATTATGGAATTTCGGTATCCTGACTGACTCGCTAATCTAGTCTTGGTTAAGCAGAAAAACGGAAACTGGCGGGTCTGCATTGATTTCAGTGACCTCAACAAAGCGTGTCCAAAAGATAGTTTCCCACTACCACATATCGATCACCTGGTGGAAGCCACAACAGGAAACAAACTATTATAATTCATGGACGCCTTCTCGGGTTATAATCAGATTATGATGAATCCTGATGATCGCGAGAAAACCGCTGTAATCACTGACGGTGGCACTTATTGCTGCAAAGTAATGCCCTTCGGCTTGAAAAACGTCGGGGCAACCTATCAACGACTGGTCAACCCTATGTTCTCTAAAGAACTCGGAAAGACAATGGAGGTATATATTGACGACATGCTTGTAAAATCCCTCGAGGAACATAACCACGTCGCCGATCTACAGAGAAACTTCAAAAAATTAGCCAAACATAACATGAAACTCAACCCGGCTAAGTGCAGTTCCCTGTAGCATCAAGCGAGTTCCTCGGATATCTTGTCACATACCAAGGAATCCATGCTAACCCGAAACAGATCACTACGCTGATTGAAATGGCTTCCACGAGAAATAAGCGGGAAGTGCAGAGGCTAAATGGAAGGATCACTACATTTAACCGCTTCATCTCGCGATCGACAGATAAGTGTCTCCCTTTCTACGATATTCTAAAAGGGAACGAAAAGCTCGAATGGTCGGACCAATACGAAAAAGCCTTTCAACTGTTGAAACAGTACATGGTATCACCTCCACTCCTCGCGAAACTAGTCGTTGGGGAACCTCTCTTCTTATACATTGCAGTATCGACAACAGTCATAAGCATTGTCCACATTAGGGAGGATCGCAGCGAACAAAACCCAATTTTTAAAAGTGAGAAAAACCCTACTTGATGCTGAAATACGGTACCCGCTTATGTAGAAATTAGCCCTTGTTGTAGTAATGTCAGCACGGAAACTACGACCATATTTCCAATCACATACGATAATCGTCCTCACAACATTCCCATTGCGAACAATCCAACATAGCCCCAGTCAATCGGGTAGGCTAGAAAAATGGACAGTCAAGTTAAGCGAGTACAATATAGAATACCATACAAAGACATCCGCAAAATCGTAGGTTCTCGCCGACTTTCTAGTAGAACTCCCAACAGAAAGTATCATAAATCAAGAACCAGACTCGCTCTGGACTCTTCATGTAGACGGATCCTCATCCAAACAAGGTTCAGGAGTTGGGATCCGGCTCACTTTTTGAACCGGAGAAATACTATAACAGTCACTTCGTCCCGTATTCCATGCATTAAACAACAAAGCAGAGTACGAGGCGCTTATCGTTGGATCCCGATTAGCCCACAGACTCAAAATATGAAATATTCACGCCTATTGCGATTCGTAGCTTGTGGCAAGTCAATTCAGTAGAGAATTCGAAGCCATGGACGAAATAATGGAACCATACCTAAAACCCGTTAGGGACCTGTCCCAAGGTTTTGACTAGTTCGCCCTAACGCGAATACCTCGCTCAGAGTTCCTGCTGGTCCTAACAAAATTATTTTCAAAAATTTCGTATGGAAAAATATCATTTGCAGACATCGGATCCTCTATGAAATCATGACGGATAATGGATCTCAGTTTATATCTACAAGTTTCGAAGCATTCTGCGAAAAATGGAAGATACGGCTAACAAAATCGACTTCTATATACCCCAGGGTAACGGTCAAGTAGAAACCGTCAACAAAACCATACTAGACACACTGAAGAAACGCTTATATGCCAAGAAAGGACGATAGGGAGAAGAGCTCGAAGGAATCCTCTGGTCAGATAGAAAAACGCACGAAGAGAAATTTGAGAAACACTATACGCTCTCATATATGGGTCAGAATGCATGATTCCAACGGAAGTAAAATTTCCAGGGATACGCAGAAAACTGCTCCCAAAAAAACGAAACAAATAACCTAATACTGCTAGAAAATCTTGACCTCATCAAAGAACGTCGGGATCCATGCCCTCATACGGATGTACCTAATACTACCAGCAAGCGGCCACAAAATATTACAACTCGAATGTACAAAGTCGCAAATTCAACGAAGGCGACCTACTCCTACGGAAAGTCTTCCAAAACACAACTGAATGGAACGCGGGAAAATTAGGAGCAAACTGGGAAGGACCGTACAAGGTCGCGAAAGTGGTCCGACCTGGTGCCTACGAAATCGCCATGACTCAAAATTTTAAGATTCTGAGAACCTGAAACGCAATGCACCTCAAAAAGTACTATCATCAAAACAAACGACACTATGACTGAACTACGAGACGGCTTGATCCCGAAGAAGGGTACGTAGGAAACTTTTTCGCAGGAAAAGTACAGCTGTCCCTTCTCTAAAAAAGGGGGGAGTGGGTGCGTATACATAGACTTGTATACTCTCATATTTTAAAATGCATGCACTATGTACTCGATATTTTTGAAACTTTTATGCAATAAAAAATGTTTCCTGCCTTAACAATTTTTTCGCATCTTCTTGATCGCACATATTCAATCATAGTCCAAATATTTTAGATCCTTGAATAATCCAGAAACAATAGTCATACGAAAAACTGTAAACAATCTCTTCTCCCAAAAAGGCAAGCTTATCATACGAAAAAATCACTTAAACATTCCTCAAGAATATCTTGAAAAAACGAACGGAAAAAAAAACTTCCGGAAAAAGCGAGACATCGCGAACTTCCGAGAATAAACTTCAAAGCTTGTACAAACGCAGTCTCTACAGACTCTAGAAACCAAAACAAGGAAACACCAGCTTTCACACTAAACCCAGCGACTGGTCCCCGACGGAAAAACTAGTCACCCAACCTTTCATAAGATCAGTTCTCACACTCCCGACACGAGGGTAAACAGCGCTATAAAACCAAAATTTTGGTTAGCACTTCCCAATGGTCTTCGGAGAGATGCTCGGTTCCAAGTTGATACAAATCTATCGCAGATTCTAACGTCAAAATGGAATCAGGTTGAAATCGCAAAACATGATACGTAAGTTAGAACAGTCACCCACCCCTTAACCGAGATTAAACCTATGTCTTGCCCTAAACTCAGCACACTGGTCTCTAACATCTCAAGACATAGTATCAAACACCGGTATGAGATCCCTAAATTTGTCTCCTCGTTTACGTCCACTAATTCCAGAATTCCCAGACCCAGCTTTTCGAAAAAAACCGTGCGAATAAAGGATCATAGCGACCACCAGAGAACAAGGTACAAAGTGAATACTCGTATCCATAACTCCAAACACTTAACTCAAAAACTTGATTCAAACAAGATACAAAAAGCGACAAGAAAACCCAAAGCCACACCCGGCTCGGTTAGTTAAACAGGCCACACTAGGCCAACAGAACCACAAAACATAAAAACGTCCTAAATAGGACTACGATCTCATTCGTCATTCAGGATGAGGACCTCGTCCTCACACGCTTCGCAACCAAAACCCTCTGTCATATTTACTGAGTCGATCACCGAACAGTTACGATATGTCGATATGGCGAGTTGATTTCATCTCGAACCCTTCATATTTGTTTCATGTAATTCTGAGATTCTGTTGGAATTCTTGCGACTAAAATCGTTAAACTTATTCTCTTCGTATGGATATCGCGACCATACGACCTTACAGATCGTAGAAGTTTTGATAATCCTTTCGTATAAGTTTGGAATCGTATAAAATGGCTAAACGACCAAAGGTATTATTCTCCAGAACGATCGTAAAGATATGTTCGTATCTTTCAATTATACGAAGCGGTAATGGTAGATTTGTCGAGAGGCCCATATCGTAAGACCAATTATCCGATAGGAATCGTAAAATTGCCTAAACCGCATAATGACCCGATGAGGCCTAAATCATGATAAACGACCCACTTATATTTCTAAGAAATAATCTGGCCCAAGTACGATGGCGGTTACAACTTGTGTCCAAGATATAGAGAAATGGAAGGAATTTGGAAAAGGAAAGTTTCCGCAAAAGAAAAGAAAAGTTTCCACTAAAGAATCGGGGACCAAAAAAGGAAAACGGACAAGAAAGGAGCCTAGATAAGAAGGATAAAGGGAGGAGAAAAGACACGTTCAACTTTCTGCACCAAGACACTTAGGGGTTTTTAGGCTTTTATTATGTTCTTAGAGAGATGCGACTCGATTAGGCTGTTCACAGTTCCGCTGTTAGTTCTAGGATATTTACCGTTTGTTCTTACGGTTGGCACTAATGCCTGGCTGTAAAACGTTCACGAGAATCAGAATAAGAGTCATCTTTCCCTCATTTCATATTCTTTAATTTTTGCACTTTTGTTGTCTTTCTCGTATTCTGATATTGTTCGTATTTGGCTCACAGATATCCGGGATCTCTGAAAAGTTAGAGTTCACTCTGATTTTCCGTGACTAATGCGAATCTCGGTACCCACATTCAGTAGAATCGCCATAACTCTTTATAGCACCGATGCATCGACTTTAAACGACTTCCATATGAAGGATAAGTCACGTGGCTATCTTGTATCAAAATTTCAGCTTCATCCATCGGTGGGAACATCTTCAAACGTTGGAAAACTTCTAACCTTTCTGCACCTAAATATGCCAATTTGCATCCAAAACGTCCCGAACACCTAGAAGCCTAAAACCCAGTAATATCAACCATATGAACAATATCCACCTCGAAAATTACTTCCATGCTATGCTCTTCTATCCTATCAGCAACATACAACATGCTACCATTAGCTACCATTGCTTATCTTTCTCCATGTATATATAAAATCTTATAGCTCGCCATAAACCATTCATATACAAGTGATTCTGATTGTTTTATACCAAATCCATGAATTCATATATTCCGAGAATTACGACATAGAAAACACATAAATATGAACTTACGAGTTTTTTTTTCCTTCCGATTGTTTTTATGCCAAATCCACGAATTCACTTAAACCCATAACATATTTCTTACGAAATAGGTTCGTCTCTACATACATCCTTGGATCAATATCCATCCACCGTAAAAAAATAAAGAGTAGACATTTAGAGTTTTAGAGTAGAAATATAGATTGTTTAAGGTTGTGAAGTGTGGTTTTGGTGTTTGTAAATAAATACGTACGAACAATCGACGGATGTTTTCGTCGGTGTTTGTTTATCTGTTCCTGAAACAACTACTTACCACGGTTACATGATACTGACGAATATACTAATGAATTACCGACAGAATGCTCCGTCGATAATTTGCGATGGAACATTTTGTTGGTAATCAAATATGTTACCGATGGAATAAGTTCCGTCACAAATTACCGATGATAAATGCGACGGAGTGTATGTGTTGCAATATAACCGATAGATAAATCGATGGCCTTAAATATATCGATATATTACCGATTGAAATATATCTGATAGCTTTTTCATCAGAATTCCGTTGGTATATTCCATGACAAAATTATTCATCCGTCATTGTAGTAGTAATGACATATTCAGGATAAATATTTTTTGTTCAATTAAGCAACCGCGTATCAAAACCGCCTCCCAGTTTATTTGTAATCAACAATGATTATTATCTATTGGTAGAGATCCGTAGTACGTTGAAATACTTTATAAATCACTTTGTATTGAATATGTCGATAGTTTACATGTGCAGGTGCATATATGTAGTTCTGATATCTAACAATAATAATCCCATCATATCTTATGAAATCATATCTTAACAATATATTTTTAATACCCGCCCTCAAGTTGGTAATACGGAGCTTCGAAGATCCAACTTGGCAAGTAATCTTTCGAATGTAGGACGAGGAAGAGCTTTAGTAAGAAAATCGGCATGCTGGTCGATAGTAGAGATATGAGACGTGATAATAAGGCCATTTTTAACCGCATTGCGAACTTGATGACAATCAACTTCAATATGTTTCGTTCGTTCATGGAAGATGGGGTTAGAAGCAATGTGAATGGCTTCCTGGCTGTCACAAAAGAGTTCCATCGATTCAGAATGAGACAAACCAAACGTATAAAGTAGTTCCCGGAACCATTTAATCTCACAAAGAGTGTAAGCCATAGCACAATATTTCGCTTCTGCACAAGAATTGGAGACCGTTTGTTGTTTTTTTGTTTTCCAAGATATAGGTGAAGAACCCAAATACACCACATAAGCAGACAAAGAACAGCGAGTAATTGGACAAGCAGCCAAGTCCGAATCACAATAGGCCGTTGATATGATCCTAGATCTACTCTATGAAAGGCTCTTGATGTAACTTGAAATCGAT
>OVBE01011503.1:0-14124 GCA_900406425.1 Iberis pinnata
ATTTTATGAAAAGCACAAAATCATGAGATGAAAACATGTAACATAAAAGTGGGAGTCTCAAGAGTTTCTCAACTCATATGAGATAAGTTTCTCACCTATTTCTTGATTTTTTAATTTCTTCTTTTTCTTTTAATATGAGAACTCCATCTAGAACCTTGCAATGGAGATGCCCTTATTTATATTTAAGAATCTTCAAAATTTAGTTTAAGTTTTGTTTGATCTATGGGTAGAATTCGATTGAAGTTCTTAAAAGATATTCTGGTGAGAGAAAGAGAGAACTAAGGTGAGAGAAATAATATAATTAATTTTTTATATTTTCAACCAGTCGAATATTGCATTCAAGGGTTTCTTAACATTTATAAAAGTTCTCGTATAAAAAACGGTTTTTGGGTAATTTGTAGTTTTTGATTTAATTTTGGCAAGAATAATCATTAGAAACTTTTTTTTTAAAAAAACTCTTTAAATTTTTTGATGGAGATGCTCTAATATGCTTGTTTCCATCACATTCATCACCACTAATCCTAGGCTTCAAATGGTAACAGTGGATCAAGCGGTGTGGATAAAAAAAATTAGTGGAACGGCATGGTATAACTGCGATTCGGGGGGAAAGCATGACAAGTGTGGTTTGTACAAAATAAGCGATACAAATTTGTTTTTGAATGGTAACAAAAAATACATGCAGTGCAGAATATTTTGTGAATAGTAAAATTTTGAGTTTAGGTTTCTTAAGTAGAGTTTAAAATTTAGTTTTGAAGGGACTATGCTTTAGTTTTGAAAATTCAAGATTAAATTTGAAATATAAAATTATTTTAAATTTGTGATATTTTAAGAACGATATTTATGTTTTTTCCTTACTTACATTTATATTTTTTAAATAATTTTTTTGTCAGCATTACATAACGAGTTTTTGTGCAAGTTTTAGGGTCTAATATCACTAGACTATAAGCCTTACAGCGATAAATTTTGAAAAAATAATTTGTTTGTGTATGAAATAATTGGTTTTATTATTAAAATTTTAAAACTTTTAGATAACTATTTTACAATAATTTTTCTATACAATTAATTATTGTTATATTATAAATGATTTAAGATATTGATTAAAAAATTATATATATGAATGATGCTAATTCCCTCCAACTTTTGACACATGCATTCTTTATTAAGTGACACATGTCCTATTTATTTTTAATAGCAAATATAATTACGCATGTTTATCTTTTCGCTTCTCTTCGTCTTCGTTAGTTTTTTCCTCAATATTCTTTATGATTCTCTATTTTGGTATTGAATCTCTCTNTTTTTGGAATTGAATCTTTCTTATTCACTTCGTCTTCCATTTACAAAATCAAGGCCTCCAAAATCCGATTCGTGCTGCTATACTTCTTCGATGTCGCGACTATGCGTATCTGCTTCTATAGTTCGGATCGATTTCCGCTTCGAAGTTTCTCTAGGTAATATTTTCTCCTAATTTTCATGATTTTTTCAATATGAAATTTGTTATGATTCCGAAGTGGAATTTAGCGGTTTACATATTTCCAATTATGTGCCAGATATTCGAGTCAGTTGCATCGAAATGAAACTATGCTACGGTTCCTCTAAGTTGTGAACCCATATAATTTTGTTTATAAATTCACACATATTTCATGGCCTTGATGGATCTTTAAGTGAATGACTCCGTTATCATAGATAGTTTGTTTAATTTATTAGTGGCTCATGCATATCTAAATCTTGTACAAAAGAAATGAGAATTGTTCTTCTTCTACATGCTTCTGCTCCAGTTCTGAGATATTTTAAAATTAAGCATGTGATTTTTCTACTTTAGATCTTCTTCTTTGCAACTATTTATACCTTTACTATAATTATATTATCCTGGTACTCGTTTTCAAGGTGAAATTAATATTATTTTTCTATCATAGTCTTACGATCGTTAGATAGCTCCGAGTGCCCTAGTGACCAAAATATGAGTGTTCTAAGGTACAATTTTATTATACTTTCTCATACTTAGCTTGAAAATGTCTCTTAAAGAAGTGAATTTACTATTTATTTTGTTGTAAATTCATAGAGATTTTTTTTCTAGAAAATACCATATTTTTCATGTTGTTTATGAATTGTACCATAATATCTAAATGTTGTAGAATATATCGTAACATGACATATGGAAAAAAGGTTTCTTAAGCAAGTGAATTTACTATCTATTTTGTTGTGAATTCATGGAGATTTTTTCAGAAAATACCATATTTTCATATTGTTTATGAATTGTACCATAATATCTAAATGTTGTAGAATCTACCATAACATGACATATGAAAAAAATCGTTTATACCCCTCCCCTCTCTTAGAACTTTGGCACGGGAATTGATGATAGAGCAAGGGAGAAATTATTTAATGATGATACACTACTGATGAGCATTAAATGTCAATGTTAACTATTTATTAATAGAAATAGTTTCAAAAATGATTAATACCAACAATTAAAACCATTAAAAATTCTGTTTTTTATAGATAAAGTGACGAAGTTGTTTATTAAATCATGTTGACAGAAGTTTTTTAATTTTCTGTTAATTGAAATAATTTTTTCCATTAAAACTAAGATGTAAAATGAATTCAAAATTGTCCATAGGATTTAGAGATGGACAAAATTATTATGTAATTGAAAAAATTATTATATGATTGACAATATTATGCTAAGATTTGTTTGTATGTTGTGTTTATATGCTTTTGAAATATGCTTAGAAATTATGTGTTGTGAAGTGAATTAATCTTGTCATTAACATCGTCTACAAACCTTATATTAATTCATGGATAAGTTTTCTACATACGTTAATAAAAAAGATGTCCATGTGAATAGAAATCTTATTAGTCCATGCGCGTAGGCAAATTGCAAGAACCCTATTTAGAAGATTTGATTGTATGTATATGGAATATGTAAGATGTAAAAAGAATTCAAATCGTCCACAAATTTTGGTAATGGATAAAATTATAACGTGATGAACAAAATTATATGTGACCGACAACATTATATTAAAACTTGTTTGTACGCTTTAGCAATATGTTAATGCATAAAAAGTGTAACCAATAATTTCATAATTATGTGTTGTAAAATGAATTAGTATTTGTTTTAAGAATATTTTTGTCATTAATGTCATCCACAGACCTTTTTTGTTTACATATATTCGTCCATGAATATTTTTTCTTCATATCTTATCTATGTGAATAGAAATGAAATTCGTCCATGGATCTTGGCAATATGCAAGAACCCTATTTAGAAGATTTGTTTTTATGTTTTTGAAATATGTAAAATATAAAGGAAATTCAAAATCATCTACAAACCTTGGTGATGGAAAAAACTATTATGTGATAAAAAAAATTTATTATGTAACTGACAACACTGTGGATAATTCATCTATATAATAAATCGCAAAGAAATGTGTTCAATGAGATAAATAAACTGAATGAACAAAACATAAACTTTGAACAATCCAAATGAGTATCTAAATCTCATAAAAATCACTGAATCATCTATAATTGAAATATTGTGTATCTCAAGAATATGAAAATTTTAACAAAAATCTGATAGACATTATGATCATAAGCAAAAACTAATGGTGTGTTATCCATCATATGTCTAAATATGCCCATCATCCGATGAATTGATCTCATTTGCATATGGTCTCACTTAAGTGGACAAATCCAAATCGGATGACACTGTAACATCCCTATCCCGCTATTTAATAAAGAGGTGATTTATTTTGAGAAAATAGACAGGTTAAGTAAGCTAAACTAGCTGGAAGGACTAGGTAGCTCAGCTAGGTGAGTAAAACGGCAGCTCAATGAGATGATTGAGTACTAACCTAGCTAGGTGGATTGGTCAGCTAATACTTAAGCTTAGTAAGCTAAAGAGTGGAACATCTCTTAGGTGAAAGCTCACTAAGCGAACAATTTCAATCATTGGTCGAATGGGCACCAATTAAAAATGTGCAACGAAGAGTTGTGTCTTTTCGCCATAAGACACCCATTCACCCCTATATATATGGAGGACGTGGGAGAAGAACAACACATCTCAAAAATACATAAAACCACTCCCAAAGATGTCTGAGAGAGAGAGAGAGAGAGAAAGGATGGATCCGAAAGGGTGCGATCCAAGTACGTGTCCGAAAGGGTGTGAACCAATGACAAGTCCGGAAGGGTGCGAACCATGGACGGATCTGGAAGGGTGCAAAGACGTGTCCGAATAGGTGCGAGTTGAATACGAGCTCGAAGAAGTACGAGTCGTATGCGGGCTCAAAGAGGTACGAGTCGAATGCGGGCTCGAGGAGGTGCGAGTCGTATACGGGCTCGAAGGGGTGCGAGTGAATGCGGGCTCGAAGACATGCAAGTCAAATACGGGCTCGAAGAGGTGCGAGTTGTAAACAGGCTTGAAGACCTACCTTTCAGTTACTTAGCCAGTGGGGATGGTTGGTTGTATAATTAAGTACCGTAAAAGTAGGGTATTTGACGGATAATGAACTAATAAGGTTCAATATGGATCCGAAAAATGAGGCAAAGATATGGTTTAACATTAATTGGGAACTCGCTGCGTAAATAGATGTAAAAATATAAGTTCGGTTCGAGCGGGTGGCTTAAACCATGGCTCTTCAGCCGTGGCTTCAGGGGAGACCGGGTTGGGGTGTCACATACATCATCATGATGAATGCATACCTTATCCATCTCCTAGTCATTGCTGTGAAATTCCGACGCCGAGGTTCCTCATTACTCCAATCTGATTAAATCGATGAAGCAAATTGGTATATTCCAGCCGTCCATTTACAAGACTTTAACATACTTAATTGATTCAATAATGGATTTAACTTAACCTCTTCATCTATTCTCTGCCATCCTTGAACAAATATGACAACAAAACCTACAAAAAAACTCATATATTAAATATTATATATTTCTGAAATATATAAACTTGATGGGATTGTACCAGAGAGATAATTGAAGCTTAAGTTAAGTGAAACAAGCCTCGAATAGTTATGTAATGTCGGCGTAATCTTTCCATTAAAGCCATTATTCTGAAGGTAAGCTCTTGAAGAGTATTTCTAGGGTCCCGACAGAGATTTGGGAGAATTACACCAGAGAAATTGTTGGAGCTGAGATCTAAAGTTGGTAGAGATTCTAGTAACTCGATGAAAACTTGTTGAAAGACAGATTGAGAAATTTGAGTCCTTTCCTCATCAGTAAGATTACTAATTTAGATTCAAATGGAGAGAATGTGATTACATAATGAGTTCGGTTCCTCCTTTACCGGTTTTATCGNTGGTTTATCGTCTCTGTCGTCAAATTCTTCAACCACCGCACCCCCTCTGTCACCATCTCAACCCACCACACCATCGCCAATCACTTAACCTCCTTCTTCGCCAAAATCATTACCTCATCTGGTTGTATCATCACCACCGCCGTTTTCGTCTCCACCACTGTCATCTCCCGTCGTCTTCTCATCTCGATCAATTTCTGCAAAAAGAGAAAGAAATAATGAGATGACGAAAGGTTTAAGAAATTTTTTTAAAAGTTTTTTTATTTAAATAATATAATTATTTAAGTCTGGAGGGTGAACACGTCTTTTCCTTACGATGAATAGGGTAGTTTTTATAATCTGTATACATTATGGCAATTTATTTAAACTCTCTTCACAATATGGTATTTGTTATTATCTCGAATTCATGGATATAATTGTTTTATTTTTTTGCAGGATGCTTTCGAAAGTCTGTTAAAATCCTCAGATGCTTGTTGATGTGCATGTAAACTATGATTGTGATCTAGAGGCTCGAACTTGTTTGAACGCATGGTATGCTCAAATATCTTCTTTTTTTATATGATGACTGGCTGTCAACAATGTGACTTTTAATTATGGCTCATCTTGTATTTTTTTTCTTATAGGTAACAACACTATAAAAATTTCTTAAGGGAAAATGTTGATCCAAATTCTTCCATGGCTTCGCGGACAACTTCAGTGAAAGGTTCTTCCCTTCTGGTAGGCGTCATGACATGATTTGACTACCTACATAAAGAACATAAAATATGTTATTGCTATATATTATTTTAATTCCTTATGAAATATACAATGACTAATTAAAAGAACCTCTTTCTTCAATATTTCCAGTGTCTGGTCAACGTTCTTAAATCACTGGTTGAATGAGAGAAAATAAGGAGCAGAAAATGTAAAAGAGGACTTTGATTATGATGGATAACCAAATGGAACCAAAAGCAGGGAAGATATCCCAAGCGACTTTGAGAAGGCTAAAGCTCATAAATCCACAATGGAAGCTGCCATCTCGGAGGTAATTTATTATGAACCTCAATGCTTGTAACTCAGTAGTGACATACTAACATATGAGACCTTTCATATTTTTGCTATCCTTCTTCTAACTAATACGATGAAACCTTTCTCTGAAGTTTGTTTCTTTTTGATTCATGAATATTTAGATTTCATGCATGGGCCCTAAATATTGTCCTCTAAATCTCGCCGAAAATCTTCGATTTTGCTTCGATCCAAAGTACAAATAATTTTCTTCCATACTGTTAATTGATGATTGAGTGTTAAGAAAACGTAGATATTGTCAAGATTCATCATAATTGAGTTTTTTCTTGGAATCCACATCCATTACCGATTTTAAAATCTACACCAGAGTTCCTCATGTAATTTGGATTTATCTTCGGTTCTCTTAAAATGACTTTCAATTGGAGTACGATTTGGAAAAAAAAATTATTATACATTACGAGAAAGTCGAACAAATAATATGTAGCTTTGACGTGATATAAGCGAGGCATACGTATTAAGCCTTAAGAGCTTGTGATTTTGTAATTTTCTTTCTTACTTGCTTGTTTATGCTCTTTTTTTACAACTAAAATTTATTTATTAATGAATGATTGAACAGTCTGTAATAAAAAAATACAAAACTTTGAATTACAAATTATTACATAAGCAGAAATATGCGCCATATGCTGAAGACGATATATCATAAGAAGTGAATTTTCACGCTGCTTCATTGCGAGATAAGTCTTACACGCTAACATAAAATTTATTCTGTTATTTACCTCCTTCTATATATGTCTTCTTATAATGCGATGTGTATGCCAGTTTGGCATAATCCGTTTCCAAATCGCACAGAAAAATCCATTGTAGCCGATACAAGTTTTGAAAGATCGACTAATTGTACCATACTCGTTGGTAATAAAATAGACTTTGATTTTTTTTCTAACCTGAACACAATCATACATGATGGTAACCATATCATTGTTGGAATTGCAATCATTCTCCAATAACCATATAAGACTTTTTGCCACTTGAATTGAATAATCCTCTTCTACAACGCTCTTTGTACATCTGATATGTGCTTCCCATACGACTTTACACTTTGGATTGGAAAAATCCAAATGAGAGAAAATCAATCTCATACCCTTTATAATTTCTCGAAAGTCTATTGATAGTGTGATTTTTACGTTCAATTCCTATTACACTATCATGTCATTATAGTATATATATGTGTCAATCCAATCAGGTGAGACATTAACCAGTATAGATGCAATTGAGTCTACTAGTTCAAGCCAAATAAATAAAAGGGGTTGTTATCTATCAGTCATAAACAAACAAAATATGTTGGAAATAAAACAAGGCAATAAAACTATTATGCATTCTACTAAGGAAAAATAAAGAGAAAGCAACAAGAATTCTAAAAACAGCAAAAAAGATGGTACTAGAAATGTAATTAGAGAAAACAGTTCCTAAAGATGGGGGTAATTGACTGGTGATCCTCCCTGAACTACCTAGGTGTCTGACATACCTCAACAAGAGCTATCCCTAGACAACAAATTCATAAACAACCAAATTCAATCTCTTGATAGATGATCTTAAGTTAAGCAATATCCAGACCTAACTCTCTTTAACGTAACACTACATATCATGAATGAAGAAACAACATGTTAAAGCCAATAAACACTATAGACAATTAATCTCTTGGGCTAAGAACATAAATCTATGAAATCACCTTGATCAAACATTTCATCAGACACCTTTTGAGTGCGGAAATGCCTAAGTTCATATTTCATTCGGCTAGAAGGAAATAAGCACTAAGAACAATGAAACAGAAGGGATTTATGAACAATCAAGCTTAGACACCTAGGAGAAACAAGGATTCAACACTAATCTACCTCATCCTTAGAAAACCTGGGAAAGTACTCACTACACATGGTGACTATGAAATAAAAAAACTTAGAAAACATAAGCACTAAACAAAACATTAGGATCAAAAGTCAACTCTTAAAAACAGTAAGAACAACAAAACAGAAAATCAGATGATGATGATCAAAAGTTGGAAAATCAGAAATGATGAGGTGATGTTCAAGAACATTAAGAACATAAACCCAGAAAAACCATGGTGATCATAAACAACATGAACATAAACTACGAAAATGGTGATCAAGAGAAATAAGAACAAATCCCAAAAATGATGATCAACTTAGAAAACGAGATTAAAAGCATGAAATAGAAGATCAATATGCACTTGATAAGCTTAAACCTTAAACTAAGCATGAAAATGAAGAAATCATAAGTAAAACATAAATTTCATTAGAAATTTGGGTTTGATCATCCAAGAACATTCAAAGGGAAAAACAGAGAGAAAAACCTAAAAGAAAGATACAAAATAAAGCTTAGGTTCAAATGGAGGCGAGTTAGAGTTTATATAGTGGTTAAGGAAGGCCCTAAAGCCACTAAAAGACAAATGATTAAAAATGTAATGATTCAGCTTGATCTTTAAATCTGGCTCGAACTGGATTATCGAGTCGGGTTTGTCGGGTGATCGAGCTCATTTGGCTCAGGTGATCAAGCCCATTTAGCTCGGGTGATCGATCTGGCTTGGGCCTGAGGTCGAGTCGAGATATGCTTCTGGTCGAGTCCATCACGTCGTGATCGAGTCGGCCATTTGAGTCCGGAAGAGGGTTGTGATCAAGTTGAAGTTTTCGGGTTGATCGAGGCGGCTTGGATGGTGATCGAGGCGTGGTTCAATAAGAGCTTGGGTTGGGCTCGATGAAGAGGTGGCCGCGTGTTGATAGAGCTGCTTTGAATGGTGATCGAGGCGAGAAGAGGGAGTGATCGAGCCGAGTGGAAATGGGGATCGAGTCCGGCTCGATTGCGTGATCGTGTCTGGCCTAATTTTTGTGATCGAGTCGGCACATGCTCGATGAAAAATCCTTTGGATCAATGAGAACTCCTTTGGCTCGATGATAAAGTTGGCCCAGTCGAGTTCATCATTTGAATTAGCCTGGTTTTGAATGAGTTGGTTCCAGCCTGTGCATTTCCTTTCCTTATCCCATTATGTCCCGAAAACTCCATAAGTACCTGAAATATCTCCAAAATGTGAATGTATGCGAATGCTAATGCATAATGACTTAAAAATACAAACTTACTAATAAAGACCTATGAATGCAACATGTTGATATCTAAATGTACCTAAAATAATGATAAATGACTTCCTAACATTCCTAAAATACGAGGACATCATCCATTAACACCATTAACATTGACAAAAAGTTGCAGCTTTGAGAAACCAATTGATAATATATGAGTTTCAGGGTCATAAGATTGGACCATGAATCAACTGCAACATTGATGGAAATGAGACTCATTCCAATCAAAATGATTGTAAAAAAATCTAACATCGCCGTATCCGGATATGGTAAATAATCGAGACCGTAATTCAGAATGATGAAAGGCAATTTAGTGTTGAGCATGAAATCTGATTTTGAAGCAATACTGACATAAACGAAATCTTCCGTCATTGAATGAAGAGGTTACGACATCATCCATTTATTTCCGGCCAAGTTGGTTTCAAAAATTGGTTTTAAACCTGAAATTTTGTAAACTTCTAAAAATATCTAGAAAACGAAAAACCACCATGCATCGCAAATGAAAAACGCCGACATAAGAAAATCATAATGAAGAAATTTTCGTTGGAAAACACTCATGTAGAGACAAAAACACAAAGGCCACACAAGCCATTAGAGAAGAAGAAGATACCATCATTGTGTAAACTTCACAGAAACCTAAAATTGATTAATGAAATAAGGAGAATAACAAGAAAAATAAAGAGGTCTCGCGGCTGAAAATCCGATTGAAACTATAACGATGCGACTTTGGGAAGTTGAGAGAGACTCGCCTTGTAAAGGAGAACGCTTGTTTATGTTCTTTGGTTGTTAAGGTACAATCAATTCTGCTTTTTGATTTTCTTGCAGCTTTATTATCTTATTAGCTCAGTGTTGAATTCAAGTATTCATTTGTTCATTTAAAACAGTGGACCTGAAAATTTGCGTTATTCTAAGAGACACACAACAATAGTCACAAATGGGTATAAGGGGAATCTTTTTCCTAACAATTTGAATTTTGATTATGTCGGTTTCATTTGTGTTGAAGAGTTTAACGTTTGAGAATTTTCATATGCTTTTTTATAAAAAAGAAGATAACATTATTGTTTGTTATTTTGTGATAACATTCTTAATCATGTCGTCCTTATGACAATATCATCGTTTTTTTATGTTGCTAAAATCTTCAATGTGTTTTGATCTACATTTAAGTTTGCTCCTAGGACTTAGATTCTTGGACTAATTACAACTAAATGATATTTTTGAAAAACTACCTACACTCAATGTTCATAGTTTGCTTCATTTGTCGATGACTTCATTACACTTACTTCTTAGCTTAATAATGTCAAAGTTTGTGAGCTAAGAAAGATAGAAACTGCGCAGGAACCGACCAAGTCTGATTGATTCTATTAGGAATGAAATAGATGAGCATGAAAATGTAATTAGTGTGATTAAACCAAGAAATGAGAAACCTTTGTACATTTAAGATGAGTAGAATTAATCTAAATGTGTAAGTTTTCTATGGTTCTTTTGTTGTTATAAAGTTTCAATATTTAACCTCAACAACCAAAAGAAATAATATGAATTACAAATTCTCAAACCTCAACTAGAAGTAGATCCAAATCAAAACCTCCATCTTAAACAAAAATATATTATTACTCTGGTTATTTTTGGAGAAGATTTAATTTTACTAATCAACATTTTATTTATATATCCACTCGATTTTTCATTGTAAAGTATTAACATTACGTTCAACAATGAAAAACTAAATGCATTTATTTAGTAACATATTTAGTTTAAGGAAATGAAAAAATTGAAAAAACCTGCGCATACACTCAGGTATCGATGTAGTTGATTAAAAAGTGGTAGTCACTGTTGCGTTATCTCTTGAACTGCTCCATAAATGGCATGGGACAAATTTATATCATTTTACCTTCAAAAATGTCTCGCACAAACTATGCAATATTTTTATTATATAAAATAATAACGATAGCATAGTTACTAAGGGTGCGAATGGAAGAGGCGGGGCGGATTTTGACGTTTGCTGGGTGGATTTATACAAATTCAGCATTTAACATAAACCATCATTTGCGGAGCATATCACTACATGAAATGATACACATTTCTGACTATCATTCCCAACTATAAATGTGGTCGAAAATTTTTTTGAGGATATTCCGATAAATTTACGATTAATTGTCCGATTAGTCGGAAATTGGTCGGAATTTTTTGACAAATAATATTAGTCGGTATCTAGTAAGAAAATTTTCCTACTAATTTCCGAATAATCCAAGAATTAGTCAGAATTTGGTCGGACTTTTTTAATTTAAAAAAAAATTTAAAAATTCTATTTTTCGTCCTTAATTTTTTAAAAATTTTATTTAAAAAAAAATTCCGACCAATTATTGGATTAGTCATAATTTGGTCGAAATTTTCTTCTGTATTTTTCTAATTCTTTTTTAATATTTCTAGTCTCTCGTTTTCAAATTTATTTAAAAAAACCAAAATTTTTAAAAAAGTTTCCGACCAAATTCTGACTAAAATTAGTCAGAATTTTTAAAATTTGTAATCTACTTTTTTTCTTAATTTCCCTATTTCTTATTAAAAAAATTTTAAACTAAAAAATTCAAAAAAAAAAAAATCAAAAAAATTTCTACTAATTCAAGAATTGGTCAGAATTTAGTTAGAATTTTAAATTTTTTTTTTATTTTCCCTATTTATTGTTTGAAAATTTTTTAAATTAAATAACTTATAAAAAAAATTTTCAAAAAAATTCCGACCAAATTTCGAATAATCCAAGAATTGGTCGGAATTTGGTAGGATTTTTTAATTCTTTATTGGTTAAAAAATAAAATTTTCGACCAAATTACGACTAACCCAAGGATTAGTCAGAAGTTTGTTGCAATTTTTATAAATTTTACGACTAATTTCCGACCAAACTAGAAAATTGGTCGGAAATTAGTCAGAAAATGTAATACAAGTTCCAACTAATTTTTTCGACCAATTTTTTGGTTGGGTCCGAATTTGGTCGGACTATTTCTTCTATATAACTCGAGTTTCACTTCTTCATTACACCACAAAACTTTCTAAAATTTTTCTAAATCCTTTCAAATTTTTATTTAGGTTTCAAATAATAATATATAGGTTTTTGTTATTAGATTATGTAGATTTAAGTAATTAGAATATCTAGGTTATGAAATTAGATTATATGTTATAGGTTATAAAATTACATTTTGGAAATTAGAATTAGATTATGTAACTAGATCATAAAATTATACATACATTTTATATTTTGATTTTAAAATATTATTATTTTATTAATATTATTGTAAATTTTTTAAAAAAAATTATAAAAAATTAGTCGAAAATTGGTCCAAAATATTTTTCGACCAATTAAGAAAATATAGTCGGAAATTAGTCAAAAAAAATTTTCGACCAATTTACTATCCTTTTTTCCTACCAATTTCCAACTATATTTTCTGATCAAATTTCTGATAAATAAATTTACGACCAAAAAATTTCGACTAAACCATTTTGGTCAGAAAATAGTCGAAAATATGAATTTATGAGCATTTTCCGAAAAAAATGGTGGTCGGATTATTTAATCTTTCTTGTAGTGTTTGTTACATAGAAAAAGCGGGGTGAATTTGTACCAAAAATTTAATATTCTTTTGGTTACAAAAAATAAAGCGGATTTGATTAGATATTAGCTAAAATGGTGCGGTTCAGTTGTGGTTCAAATACGGTTCAACTGTAAATATATTTTTTAAATAATAACACATAAAAAGATAAAATAAAAAATGACACAAGATACTACACAGAAAATATAGAAAATGTAAATCATTCAATTTGGTACGGTTTTGATGTGGGTACATTTTTCCAAAACCTTTAAAGGTTTAAATTTTTTAAAAATATGAGAGTTTAACTTTGTTGTTTACATTTTTTCCTATAATTAATTTCGTAATTTTTTAATTGTTTTTTGTGTAATTCTCCAAAATATTAAAAAATATCTAGAATCAATTAATGATTATTATCGTATATATGTAATATTTTAAGTTTATGTTAATATCACTATTTATTTTTTTGTACTATTTTAATTATCAAAAGTATTTTAAAATATTTTGTTACAGAATTACCATAAATTTAAAAGAGACTTAAAACATTTAAATCTTAGAACCATAAAACTAACTTTAAACTCAAAAATTTACTATTCAAAAACAATTTTGCACTGCATGTAATATTTGTTACCATTACCAATGATGAGTTGGCCCAATTGGTTTAAGCGCAGTCATTGGTGATGTTGTGCTCCTGGGTTCGATTCACGGTGAGAGAGGTCAGCTCTCCAAATGAAAGTTATATAACATGGTTTGGACCTCGTCTTGGGAAGATGTACGGGCTTCAGCCCAGAACTCCCTGGTCATCAAAATAAAAATTGTTACCATTCAAAAATCCATACCGCTTATTTTTATGAACCGCACTTGTTCCACTTTATTCAAAAACAACATTTATACTGCATCATCCCGCTAATATTTTTTACTCGCACTGCTTGATCTGTTGTTATCATTAAGATATAATTAAGTGTGGACGAACCGCATTGCCTTCTATATATATATATAGGCCATGAATGGCGAACATAGTGCGGGGCTTATTCGGAGCATACTTGTAACAACACAGTTAGTGTTACCATTCACCCAAATTATGTTATTAGAAGAGAAATATCACTCAATA
>OVBE01011504.1:0-14124 GCA_900406425.1 Iberis pinnata
ATATATTTTATTCTCAAGAACCATATTGATGATTCTACTATTGGAGGAGATAAAATTAAAGAAGTTTTTAATTTTTTCATCATTAGTAAATATTGATTAAAATATTCATTAGATACATTAATGAGTATTTACCATAATCAAGAGATAAAATGAAATTCTCTCTGTTCTCTCTCCTCTTTTCTAAGATGAAAAGGTGTAAGCGGTTACACCGAAACTTCCATCACCGTGGTAACCACCGGCGGTTACCGTCGGTTATCTTCTGTGCTTTTCATGGAACTGCTCCACTCCTTCCATCAATTACTTCTCAGCACTTCCTATATAAAGACTACAACATTGTTAGTGAATTCCTTTTCACTTAAAATTCCACAAACTTTGATATGCCAGAAAAATTTGTATCCAAAATGCAATGTCTCACCATTGGTCTTGAGGATGATGCGGTTCATATCCCTTTCGATGATTGTAACCAGGCTCTTTCCATCACACAACACAGCCTAGTTGTTGTCCTTTCCAATCCACCCAAGCAAAACATACGGGCTATGGTGGTTGCGTTACCACAGATTTGGGGTGTAAGCGATTTTGTCTCCAGACATATTATCGACAATACCAAACTCCAATTCCTGTTTCCNCGTCCAATCCACGCAAGCAAAACATACGGGCTATGGTGGTTGCGTTACCACAGATTTGGGGTGTAAGCGATTTTGTCTCCAGACATATTATCGACAATACCAAACTCCAATTCCTGTTTCCAAATGCTGACTCCCTGGATAGTGTTATCCGGAGAGGTCCCTGGACATTTAACGATTGGATGATTTCAACACACAAATGGGCACCAAATCAAACAGATGAAGAATTGAAGGATATACCGTTTTGGGTTCAAATTCAAGGAAAACCGATGCAATTTCTTACTCCCGGAATGGTGATGCAAGTAGGGCATAATTTAGGTTACTTTATGGACACGGATTTCACCAATGTTGGAAGTGCGGCAAACGTTGTTCGGGTTAAGTTACTGTGTAACTTTGAATTTCCCCTGAAATTTCAGAGGTTATTCTTCTTTGGTGCTGATGCAAAGGTCCTTAAATTTCAATATGAGAAATTAAAAAATTTCTGCTTTACCTGCGGTTCGATGACTCATGACCAGGCAGATTGTTCTCAACCGAGTGACCCACCGCCTCCTCCGCCGGTAGACGACGGCAATTCTGATACAGATGATGACGAAGACCCTACTGAGGACATGCCTGAAGATCCCGTGCTTTCTCCGATTGCTAGATCTCCATCGCCACCATCACCGGAAAAATCATCATCGCCGGTCACACCACCAAATTTGAAGAAGAGGCGCACAGAGGAGGATGCCAGCTACCGTCCGATCTACCAGTCAAGCGGCTCAAGCGGAGCAAAATCAGAGATTCGTTGTATTACGGACCAGGAAGAGAGTCGCCGATGTGTTAAAGAAAGTGTCGAAAGTCATGAAGTTTTTCTTAAGAGACAGCGTGTGATTACTGATGTTAATGGGCTGTGGTATTGGGCCTCACAGAAGATGGATGCTGGTCCATCAAATGTTCCTATTTCATCGCCAAATGTTGATTCTAAAGAGGCAATTCCTACTGAAAACGGCTGGGTGGACCCACATCCACCAGAGGTGCCATGAATACGGCCTTTTGGAACTGCCGAGGGTTAAAAGAGTCCACGGTAGTTCGACGCCTAAAAAGAATAACACGACGTTATTCTTTGGACATACTCTTTTTAGTGGAAACTAAAAATACCGATGATGTGGTTCGTGATGTAGCATCAAGACGTAACTTCGACTTTGTTAAGTGTGTTTCACCATTAGGAAAGGGGGGGGGGGGGTTTGGCTTTATTTTGGAAAAGTAATGTAAGGGTTTCAATTCTAGCTATGGATTCGCGTATGATCGATTGTAAGGTTATTATTAATGAAGTATCTTTCTACTATACTTTTGTTTATGGTCACCCCAATCGTCAATACCGTCATGTATTATGGGAAAAACTCCAACGAATATCAATAAACCGTTATGGGCCTTGGCTCCTCAACGGCGATTTTAATGAGATATTATCACCTTCGGAAACTCGTGGTGGTAAATCCCGTGAAGCATGGAAATTTACAGATTTTCGGAATATGGTTAACACATGTGGCCTAACCGATATTCCCTTTGTTGGTTACAACATGACTTGGGATGGAAAACGACGGTCCTTTTTAATATGACCCACGTTTTGAAGATAATGAGGAATTTGGTTTGGTGGTTGATCGTGGCTGGAACATTTCCGGGACCAATGCTTCGGTAATGAACCGGGTGGCTAATTTTTGTAAAGAAATCGCTATTTAGTGATCACATAAAAATTAAAACTCACATAAAAGAATTATGGAGCTTCGAGCCACCATCGATTCTGCTCTACATGACCCCCAAGTTACAACTGAACAAATTCAGCGGTATAGAACGGAGTTGTGCATCGCTTATCAAAAAGAGGAGGAATATTGGCGCATTAAGAGTCGGAATGCATGGTTGCAAACGGGTGACCAAAACACCAAATTTTTTCATGCTGTAACACGTAATAGACGGGCACGTAACCGTCTTTTGAGTATTACGTCAGATGATTGGGTTCGTATTAGTGGAAATCGTGCTATAGCTATTGAAGCGGAGCAATACTTCACAACATTGTTCACTAGTTAAGGAGAACGAATCGCAACCCAAATATTGGACACAGTGGATAATATAGTTTCTACTGAGAAAAATAGAGCACTAACTAGTCCACTGTTGAATTCAGAAGTCAAGGAGGCGGTGTTTGCTATTGGGGAAATGAAAGCACCTGGACCGGATGGATTCACGGCAAAGTTTTATCACAGATATTGGGATACCGTGGGTCCAACTGTTACCCGTGAGGTACGCTCGTTTTTTGAAACAGATAGAATTCCAGATAACTGGAATCACACAAATATTTGTCTTATCCCCAAGCTGGATCGGCCAATGACAATGAAAGACTTTCGACCAATTAGCCTTTGCAATGTCTTATATAAAATCATCTCCAAAATACTGGCAAATATGATAAAGAGCTTTTTACCAGATTTGGTCGCTGATAGTCTGGCTGCCTTCGTTCCCGGACGGTCAATCACTAATAATGTCCTTATTGCACATGAATTATTTCACGCATTGTGATCGAAAAAGTCTGTGGCAAAAAACTACATGGCGGTTAAGACAAATATCAGTAAAGCTTATGACCGTTAGGAATGGCATTTTTTAAGAGATGTTTTGTCGAAGAAGATTTTTTCCCCTCGTTGGATTGGGTGGATTCTACAGTGTGTCACTACGGTTTCCTTCTCTGTTTTAATCAACGACGGTCCTTATGGACACTTTAACCCCCAACGGGGTTTGCGTCAAGGGGATCCTTTTTCTTAATATTTATTAATTCTATGTGCTGATGCACTTAGCTCAATGTTAACAAGGGCAACAAATTCTGGCGAGCTCTCGGGTATTAAAATATATCCTCAGGCGCCGAGCATTGATCATTTGTTCTTTGCTGATGACTCTCCGTTCTTTCTAAAAGTTGATCATCAGAATGCTAATAAACTTAAGGACATCTTCCAGCAATATGAGTACGCTTCTGGTCAAGTCATAAATTTCGATAAATCCACTATCACTTTTGGGAACAAAGTTTATCTGCACACAAAATCGAGTATACAACGAATTCTGGGCATATCTAGGACATGAGGTATAGATCGCTATTTGGGGCTCCCTGAACATATAACTCGAAAGAAATGTGAATCTTTTTCCTATATCCTAACAACAGTACAACAGCGTATCTCTGGGTGGCAGTGCCGGTTTTTATCACCAGCAGGGCGTGAGACGTTATTAAAAAGTGTGGCCATGGCTTTACCTGTTTATTCCATGTCTTGTTTCCGCCTACCAACTACTCTTTGCAAGGAACTAGATATTGTTATGTCCAAATTCTGGTGGGGCGGAACCCAAGAGCGAAAAGGAATGGCATGGCTGGCGTGGAAGAAATAACAACAACCTAAGAGTCTAGGAGGTTTAAATTTTAGAGATTTGATCTTGTTTAATCAAGCATTACTGGCAAGTCACGCATGGAAAATACTAACATACCCAAACACACTTCTAGCTCGTTTATTAAGGGCTAGATATTTTAAGGATGGTACTTAACGCGCGACAAGGTACATGATCTTCTTATGGATGGAAATCTCTATGTTTTGGGAGAGGACTGTTGACACAAGGTTTACGAGCAGACATTGGCAATGGTACAACTATCCAAATGGGCTATGAACCATGGTTACCTACAGACCCTCCTAGACCAGCAGTGACAACAACCAGTTCCTCCCGAACACTTCTTGTCTCGCTATTGATCTACCCACGCACAAGGATGTGGGATGACACTGCTTTGGCTACGCATATTAATCCCAATGACCATTCTTTAATTAAGCGACAATATATACCACCATTGACTACTCAGGACAGATATTTATGGCACTATACGACACATGGATTCTATATGGTTCGCTTTTGATATAGACTAGCATTGAGACGGTCGACAGATGATTCTACACCACAACCGCCTTTATCGGACCAAGTTGAGTTGGCAAGTAATATCTGGAAATTACCAATACCACCGAAACTGCGACATTTTTTGTGGCGATTAAGTTCAGGTATATTTCCAACATTTGGCAATCTACATAGCCGGTATATTATCCAACAAGATCAATGTCCACGTGGGTGTCTTAATGTTGAAAGCAATGATCATCTCTTCTTCACCTGCTTATATACTCAAGGAGTTAGGAGGTTTTTTGGAATACAGTTGTCAGAAATGACAGATCCTAATACATCATTGGTTGTGAAACTAGAACAATTGATTTCCTTTGCAAATCAAGATCTACAAAACCCTACTGCGGGTATCCAAGCTTTCTGGATACTATGGCATTTATGGAAAGCCAGGAATACGCTTATTCATCAACATTCTATTATGGAAACGCCGAACTGATACGTCGCGTCAGACGGGATGTCCAAGAATGGTTTAGAGCGACAAAGACAATTCGTGAAGAATCATCTTTGCATTCGACATGTATGCCGCGATTATTGAAATGGGAACCTCCAAGTGTACCGTGGGTTAAATGTTAATTTTGACGCAGCTCACAGGGTTGATAACCAATTTTCCAGAGTTGGCTGGATACTTCGGGATGCTAATGGTCAATTTCTACATTGTGGTCAAACATGCTATGCTGGTCGCAACACCGTTGAGGAAGCAGAACTAACTGCGCTTTTATGGGCGGCGCAATGTGTTCAGCAGCTGGGTTATACCAAGGTGATTTTTGAAGGTGACAATTCTACAATTGTACAAGCTATTACTAAGCCACGTGAGTATATGCGGTTAGCAAATTACTTACATACTTTTCAATATTGGTCTCATCTATTTGAAGATATAAGAATCCAATATAGACCACGACACCAAAATGTTTGTGCTGATTACTTAGCTAAATCAGCTATACAACGTTGTATCTTTTTGTCAATTACCAATGTTTGTCCATGGCATTTGTCAATGTATGTAAACAATAATCTTGAATAAATAATATAATTGTCGTTAAAAAAATGAGTATTTACCATTAAACATGCTCTTAGAAACTTTTAAGAAATTTTAATAACTCATATCTGTTGTTGTCTAATTGGTTGAGACAAAATTGAAAAAATAAATTGTTATCTCTCCTCTCCACTCCTCAATCGAAGCTATGTCTTCCTTCCTCGACATTATTACTCTGTTTAGGAAGATCCTGTGTCGGAATGTTCTTCAAAAATCGGTAACTTTTATTCCAAACTTTTTTGAAATTCAAAACTAATTTGTGATTACATTTTCTTGTTGGAATAGATTTTGACTATTTTAGTCATCAACAACTCGCTTCATTGATGCTACATTGGCTTGCCCGAGAGAAAGTAGAAGAGGTATATTTAACCAAACGTAATCAGTGAATGAGCATGAATTTGTTCATTTCTAAACCTATTACTACTACATCTCGCTTGAATACGCTATATTCATGAGAGACAATAGAGAGCTAACCGTTCTTCCGATGTTGAAAAGGGTCTGATGCATGAAACCATGTGGTAGAGAAGGATACACCATTGACACATTTTGGACAAATGGTATTGCATATGAAGAACCTGCTAGTAATTGAAGTTCTGGGACCCTAATGTGGTTTGCAAGAATCTTAGGATGACTTATAAATGAAAAAGGATAATTAGTACAATGTCTTTCATTATTATGTTTGAATTTCAATCATCTTGTTTTTAAGATAATAAGCAGTAGAGAGTGTAGTAAGCTTACTTTTCAAGCTTTAAACAACGCATAACGGTAGAGAGAGTAGTGACCAAGTCCTCGTCGTGCTCTCTCTTTATTTTCTTGGTGTTCTTCCTCAACCTCAATCTCTTTCCCTCTCACTCAGGTTTTCTCTTTATCTCTTATTCATCGTCATTGTTTAATGAACATCACGCATTTTGCATTACAAACTTCCTTTTAACGCCTTCCTCACAAACGCTGGGATTAATCCGGATGGAAATATTATATCTATAAGCATGTCTCATCCATCAGTAACCTAAGCTGAAATATTAAAGCTAATCTCTGTTAATGATACTTCAAATGTGATCTTTGGTTTATGAAGTTTGGTTTGTGGTTTTTAGTTTAAGAACTCTTTGGTTCTTCACCAATGTAGCAACAATTTTATTTTGAGATTTTTAAGTTTCTGTTGATATCGGGTCTAGCACCCATCAAAAAGCCCATTTCAGCTAAAGTCCCAGGTGGGCGACGAGCTAGAAGACGAGACGACCTAGAAGGCCTGAAGCAAGACTGGACCGATCTTCTGAGCTGGGCCTTCCAGCTGAAGCCCATTAGGTCAAAAATATGTAATTAGGGTTTTGAGCATGTACTTTTAGTATAAATACCTATGTAATTACTCCTCAAAGACATAATCTACTTGTTAAGTCTTGATTCAACAGTTGGCGTCGTCTATGGGGACTTATCAGTTGGACGATCTTAGAATCTCTTTCGCAGGAAAAAAAGCAACCAGAGCAATGACCACAGGAGGAATAACCGAGAGAGCACAAGACGGATCCACCGGCATCGCCGCTGAGACAGGAAACAGAGATGATCGAGTCGACTTCAGGGGATTAGATCATGAGGACGAGATCCCCGAGATCACCATGCAGGACATGTGGAACCAGATGAATNGGAGGAATAACCGAGAGAGCACAAGACGGATCCACCGGCATCGCCGCTGAGACAGGAAACAGAGATGATCGAGTCGACTTCAGGGGATCAGATCATGAGGACGAGATCCCCGAGATCACCATGCAGGACATGTGGAACCAGATGAATGAACAGAAGGCAGAGACCGCCAAGCTCAGGGCCGAATCACAGAACCTAAGGGCGCAGCTGGAAGGTATGACCGCCTACACAGAGGATAGGGATACACACACCATAAACCGTTCTTTATTCGGAGCATCCCAGCTGACACCTGAAACTGCAGTTGGACGTCAAAGCCAACCTGACTACGTTAACACAGCGAGATTCAGAAGCATAACTGAAGATGCTGAACTTCAAAATATTTGTGAACAATTAAAATTGATAAGCTCGCACGTACATCAAGCCACCAGCTCAGCTCCCGACATTCTTTGTGCCATAAAATAGACACAAAGAACGCCGTTATCCAGGAGGGTTATTGATGTCCCAGTTCGGCACTCTGCCAGGATCAAGTTCACAGGATATGACGGCAAGAGCGCTCCAGTCCAATACCTAACGGCTTTTACCATCGCCATGGCACGAGCTCAGTTCTCCGCAGAAGAACGAGATGCAGGTTTGTGCTAACTATTTGTTGAAAATTTATCAGGATCAACGTTAGATTGGTTCTTCCGTTTAGAGCCTGGGACCATCAACAGCTTCCAGCAGCTTTCGACCATGTTGATCAAACACTACTCGATGTAAATGGTGAAGAAAGCATCAACAACCGACCTATGGACATTATCTCAGCAGGAAGGTGAATCGTTAAGAGACTTCATTGAAAGGTTCAAGGGAGTTGTTGCTCAGATAGTAATAAAAAATGAAGGGGCAATCGCCGCTATATGGAAAGCCCTCTGGTTTAATTCAAGATTCAAGGACGAGCTACTCATCAAGCCACCACAAACACTAGAAGACGCGCTCCATAGAACCAACAAGTTCGTCGAAATAGAGGAAGAGCATGTTGTAATGTCCAAAAAAACATCACGCCATGAAACCAAGCCGAGATAGGGAAGAGACACCTCGAGAGCCTAGGCAGCATTATTCAAGAGACCGAAGAGGTCGCGCTACCTACGTGATCACCGAGAACGGGAAAACCACAGACCAACCTCCACCTTCTAACGATGACCCAGAAGCATACTATGACTTCCACAAACAAAACAGGAAAAAAACTGCAGACTGTCGGCATTTAAAGTCTATTTTGTTGAAAAAATTTCAGGACGGCAAAATTGATACCAACAGAAATAGGTCTAACGATAGAAGACGGAGTGGGAACTCATGTCACAATTCGGCCACAAAGAATAGAACCCAGCAAGTTAGCACAGTTCGGGAAACCAGCTCGCACACTATCGACGACATGACACCCCCTATGTGAACTCGATATCGTAGTCCAAACGATCAAGCTACGGAAGGATCACTTCCAAGAAGACAAGTCAATGTGATCATGGGTGGTCTGGTCTCCTGCAATGATTCGGTAAGATCAATCCAAAACTCTAAACGACGAGCTATCACAACACAAAAGGAACAAACTGATATCACGCCAACCTCCCAGTCACTTGAGTTCAGATATGCCGACCTAAAAGGGTTGAGTCAACCCCAGAATGATTTCCTAGTTATCAAGCTGGTCATCGCGAATATGGAATTAACTAGAATCTTGATTGATACAGGTAGCTCGGTGGGTATCATCTTCAAAGACACGCTAAACAACATGGGGATCAGTGCTGACCTAATTAAAGACAACAACAAAACAACATGGGGATCGTCTCTTCCACTGGGACGATCAAGTTGCTCGTTCAGGCCGTGGGGTCCACCCAAATGGGCAAATTCGTCGTGATAGACCAGAATTCAGCGTTCAACGTAATCCTCGGTACATCATGACTCTATTCCATGAAGGCGGCAGTATCAACCTACCATCAGTGCATCAAATTCCCAACAAGGAGGAGAACATTGACGATAAGAGGAAATCAGCGCGTAGCTCGGACCTGCTTCCTGACTGAGCACCGTATGCAAAGCTTGCAGGTATCGGAGACAACTACAAACTCTCAGCTGACCTATAGCTCCACCAGAATTAGAAAAAGTCAAACAAGTCATTATTCACGCCGAGCACCCGAACCGCACCACCAGAATTGGGAAGGAACTGGCTGAAAACATAAAAGCCAAATTAATCTCGCTACTAAGTAAGAATGCCAGCACTTTCTTTTGGACCATGGATGACATGAAGGGAATTGACCCTTCCATCACTTGCCACGAGCTAAACGTTGACCCGACCTACAAACCAATAAAATAAAAACGTCGTAAGCTAGGGACAGAATGCTCTCAAGCAGTCAACAACGAGGTAGAGAAACTCCTGAACGCCGGCTCAATTTCCAAGGTCAAATACACAAAATGGTTGGCTAACCCAGTCGTCGTCAAAATGAAGAATGGCAAATGGCGCGTATGCGTCGATTTCACTGATCTCAACAAGGCGTGCCCCAAAGACAGCTTTCCTTTACCTCATATAGATAGGCTTGTGGAGGCCACTGCAGGCAACGAGATCCTATCCTTTATGGATGCCTTTTTAGGATATAACCAAATTATGATGCATCCAACATATCGGGAGAAAATGGCTTTCATCACGGACAGGAGAATGTACTGCTACAAGGTAATGCCATTCGGACTCAAGAACGCAGGAGGCACCTACCAACGTCTGGTAAACAAAATGTTTTCTAGTGAGATCGGCAGATCCATGGAAGTTTACATCGACGACATGCTGGTCAAGTCAGCCAAAGCTGGGGACCACGTGCAACACCTGGAAAAATGCTTCAAAAAGCTCAACCTCTACGGAATGAAACTTAATCAAGCCAAGTGTACTTTCAGAGTCACATCAGGCAAATTCCTGGGGTATGTCGTAACTAAGAGGGGGATTAAAGCAAACCCCAAGCAGATAGGAGCCATTCTCGACCTACCAACACCCAGAACGAAGAAAGAAGTACATAACCTTACAGGCCGCATCGCAGCGCTAAACAGGTTCATCTCCATTTTAACTGACAAGAGTTTACCCTGTTACCAGATCCTCAAAGGAAACAAGTGCTTCGAATGCGATAAAAAATGCCAGGACGCATTCAACGAGCTCAAATCATACTTAACAACGCTGCCATACTTGCCCAACCAGAGGATGGAAAAATCCTCTACTTGTATGTTGTAGTCTCCGAGGTAGCCGTCAGTGGCGTCCTTGTAAAAGAAAATCAAGTCGAGAAAAAACCAATCTTTTACGTAAGCAAGTCGCTAAACGACACCAAGACGCGATATCCAGCCATCGAGAAGGTGGCTCTTGCCGTAGTGTCTGCATCCCAGAAGCTACGACCCTACTTCCAGTCCCACACTATCGTCGTACTCCCCAACCAACCACTTCAAACCATACTCCATAGCCCAAACCAGTCCGGTAGGTTAACCAAGTGGGCAGTCGATCTCATCGAATACGACGTGGAGTACCAAACTCGTACATGTTCCAAATCTCAGGTCCTTGCAGATTTTATAGCCGAAGTCCCACCCGGAGTAGATAGCACAGCTCCACCAGGAACATGGATTCTTTACGTCGATGGCTCCAGGCGGAAGCAAGGGTCAGGTGCAGGTGTCCTATTCGAATCACATACCGGGTAGGTACTCGAGCAAGCTTTCAGGTTCAAGTTTGAAGCATCTAACAACAAAGCAGAATACGAGGCACTACTAGCTGGATTGCGACTCGCCAAGAACCTTGGTGCCCTGCGAATACACGCCTTATGCGACTCTCAGCTCGTTACCANATAACAACAAAGCAGAATACGAGGCACTACTAGCTGGATTGCGACTTGCCAAGAACCTTGGTGCCCTGCGAATACACGCCTTATGCGACTCTCAGCTCGTTACCAGTCAATTCAGTGGCGAGTACGCTGCAAAAAATGATCAAATGCTACAATACCACCAGATGGTTCAGGAAAAAGCAGGCGAGTTTGACAGCTTCGAGCTCACCAAAATTCCAAGAAACGAGAATCAGCTCACTGACTCCTTGGCCAACATGGCATCCACCAATGAGCTCGTGTTGAAGCGAACTACCTCAATGGAGTAAAGAACCTCACCAAGCATCACTAGCATGATGGCCAATGCCATCGACGGACTCATATCTTTTAATAGGGAACAAGGCGAGCACGGCAAAACGGACTGGCACACCGAAATAGCAGACTATATCCTTACAGGAAAAGAACCAGGAGATAAATGGGCAACATGGCGTCTTCGAGTCAAAGCTGTAAGGTACACCATCGTAGACGAACAACTATACAAACGATCCGCTTCGAGATTCTTGCTACGATGCAGCGACAGAGACGATGTACAACAAGTCCTCGCCGAGCTGCATGAAGGAGCTAGCGGGAGTCATTCTAGCGGATGTTACCTGGCTTTAAGAATAAAGAATCACGGACACTACTGGCCGACGATGCTGCGTGACAGCCAGGTATTCGCCAAACAATGCAAGATGTGCCAGCAACACAGACCAATGAATCACGCGCCCACCAAACCGCTAAACGCCTCGGCAAACCCCAATCTTTTCATAAAGTGGGGAATGGACGTATTAGGCCCATTTCCGATCGCAACAAACAAACACAAGTTCCTGCTGGTAATGGTAGATTATTTCACAAAATGGGTCGAAGCGGAGTCCTATGCGGCAATCAAGGCCAAACAGGTTTCACGACTAAACTATCACATACTCCCACCTTGGTACAAAGCAAAATATATATAATGTCGTTAACGACCTATGTTGTATGAGTATTGAAGGTACAAGACTTCATATGTAAGAACATCAATTTCTGCACGAAAACAGATAACGGAACCAATTTCTGCACGAAACAGTAAAAGCGTTATGTGACAGATGGACGGCGAACCAGTCGCACAATTAATCAAACTACATTATTTTGACACTAACATATTACTTACTAACTATTTTTTAGGTGGAAAATCTGATTAAATCACTCCACGCCGAGGTATCCCCAGGGGAATGGACAAAAGTAAAGCCATCAACAAATCCATAGTCGATGAACTCAAGACATGTCTAGAATCCAAAAAGGACTTCGGGTCGATGAGCTAGACGTCGTCTTATGGTCCTACCAAACTACACCTTGACAATCCACCAATCAGACCCCCTTCTCCCTAACGCACGAAATTGAAGCCCTAGCACCATCTGAAGCAACAATATTCAGTTTTCGCCAAATTTAAGTTACCAGAAGAAGAAGCCACCAACAACACCATGCTACTTGATTCACTCGAAGACATTGAAGAGATATGAGACAATGCACTGATACAGTTAAACGCCTATCAGCAAGCTATGATGCGATACTAGAACAAAGGCGTGAAGCAAAGAAGGTTTGAAGTAGGAGACTTAGTCTTGCGAATTACTTATGCGAACACAGCGGAAGAAAACGCCAGCAAACTGGGAGCTCGGTGGGAAGGTCCATACGAAATATCCAAGATAGTCAAACTAGGAGTGTATGAACTAAAATACTGAAAATGGAACCCCAATTCCGAACACCTGGAATGTTACCAAACTGAAGAGATTTTGTTCTTAGGTTCCAATTTACCGTGAACTACGACCTAGCTTGACCCCTGTTATCAGGGTACGTAGGCAACCCACTGGGTGCAACTATTTTAATTAATTAAAACCATCTTTGATTACAAGTCCAATGATCCTCAAATAAGAATCTCGGCATTTTTCGTAATCTTGAAACCTCCAACATACCAAATATATATTTTTTAAATAACCAAGCCACAACTCGCACATATCCTATGCTAGATGGGAATGTTGGAGAGATCAAATTTTTCTGGTCATGGCTCCAAAGACCATTAACAAAGCCGAGATCCGTCTCGCATACTCCTAAAGATGAGTATTGAACACGTGCAAAGTCACAACATTCTAGCATAAGTCTCCACATAAAAGTCGAGCTCCGACTCGCGTACTCCTAAAGAAGAGTATTGGGCGTGTGCAAAGTCACAACCTCCGAGCATAAGACTCCACATTAAAGCCGATTTCTGACTCGCGTACTCCTACCATAAGTATTTGGGAAGACTAACATTTCTTGTCAATAGATCATTCGTCGGAAAGAACGATCTACAGGTCGCCTCTTTTCGGCTTTTGATCGGGTGGATGTTCAGTTCGCACATGAACTAGAGAAACATCCATTTAAATATTATACAACAGAGAAGTCTCAATTCGGCCACACATTTCGTCAAAGGGAAAAGGCCAAACTCTAACTCGCAACCAACTAACGCAACGAGATCAAAGCTTTCTCATCCTTGCTAAATATATCAACTCAAATGGGCATGGCTACCAAGCTATACCATTAATGCACCAGATAAAAACACACAAAATCGACATATATAACAAAAGAATTCACCGAGCTATGGCTCTATTATCAAAAGATACCAACGTTACATTGTTCATTATCAAAAGATACCGACATTACATTGTTCGTAAAAACGAAGACCTAACAGATGACGAATCAGGAAACATAAACCCTTCTAAAAAAAAACAGAGAAACCGCCAATAGACGGGGCATATCCTAACCCCAAGAAAAACAGGCAACTACCCCAAAAGAACACAAGAGGTATAAGTTAAGCTGACCCCAACCCTAAGAAAACTGTGAAAGCTGCTCCAAAGGAACAGCTACACCCTCGGCATCATTGGAGTAGCAGTCTTGACCTCGGCTGAAGCATCAGAACCTCCCTGGGTGGACCGAACTAGGTTCGAACCATGCTCGTTAAACACAGGTCGGAAGCAGAAGTCTTTGGGTGTCACATCAGTTATGTCCAACTGATCGAGCTAGACCTTGTACTTCTCGACAT
>OVBE01011505.1:0-14123 GCA_900406425.1 Iberis pinnata
TTCAAATCTAACACATAAATTTTTAGTAGTGTTACGTAATTTTTTTCTTATAAGAGGACCAAAAATATATATTTTGCCCAATGGCCCATAATATTTTTGAGCCGGTCCTGACTGAAGCCTTTTACATATTTCTTAAATCCAATAAAGATGCACTTTTTGATTTTGAATCCAGCTTAGATCTTTCATCACTAGAAATAAGCATATAAATTGGACATCCAAATATCTTCAAGTTTGAAAGATCAACATCTTTCCCAGTCCAAACCTCTTATGCGATCTATCTTTCAAGAGATTTTCTTGGCGATCTATTGATGAGATAAACCGTTGTATTTACTGCTTCTGCCCAGAACTACTTTGCTAACCCTGCATTCAGCGTCAAACACATTGCCTTCTCAACAATATATTGATTTATCCTCTTATTGACTCTGCTTTTTGAGGCGTTTTTCTCACTATAAAGTGCCTTTGAATGCCTCGTTCCTCACAAAACTTATGGAATTCGCCATCAATATGCTTTGTGCCATTATCTGACCTCTAGTACCTCACTTTTCTCCATGTCTGGTTTTCAACTCCAGCAATCCAAATCTTGAATTTCGCGAACACCTCAGATTTTTGTTTTAAGAAGTACACCCAAACCTTCTGGAGAAGTCATCAATGAACAAAATGAAGTACCTTGAGCCTCTTAATGACTGCTCTCTTGTAGGTACCCACACATCAGAATGGACATAGTCTAGAAGACCCTCTATTGTGTATTTTTCCATTTTGAAAGACGATTTAGACTGTTTTCTCATCACACAAAACTTGTAGAAATTCATATTATAGCTCTTCAACCCATCCACCCAAAAGACCCCTTTTGTGGAGTTAGTTTAGACCATGTTCTCCAATATGATCCAAACGCATGTGCCATAAAGCAACACCATCTACATCAGATTATGCAGTTGCAACTTCATATACAACTACACTTCCGACCATTAGATATATACTTCCACCTGTCATCAGTCCCTTCATCACGACCAAGTCTCTTTTGCATACAAATAGAACGTCATCTCCTACTTACCCAATGAATTTGTATCCATTTCTATGAAGTGTACCTAAGGAGATCAAGCTCTTCTTCACCTTTGGAACATGCTTAACGTCAGTCAATGTTTTGACTACGCCATCATGCATCCAAAATTTGATTTGTCCAACACCGATGATAGTACATGGTCTATCATCTGCCAACGAAACATATCCTATGTTCCCACTCTTATATGTCTCAGACGGATCTTTGTTATGAGTCATATGGAATGATGCACATAAGTCCATGATCCAAGAATCTGCGTGATTTCCTGATGTGACTGCTAATATGTCGTAATCTATTGATCCTTCTGAATCTTCTTCTTCCTTCTGAATCACATTTGTTGAGTTTCATGATTTCTTATTATTAGGACATTACTTTTTGAAATGACCCTTCTCCCACATCCAAAACGGAATGTTTTGTCCTTGTTCTTCTGCTTTGATTTTTCTTTGTTATCATCCGTTTGTTTCTGCTTCCCTTTATCCTAATTGTATTTTACATACAATCCATCTCCTTGAGATTGTTCAAATGAACATGTATGTTCATGTCTCTCATGGTGACCGATTAACGTAGCAGCAAATGTCTCCAGCTTTATAGTCTGTTTGTCGACTGTTAAAGTTGTGACCAACGTCTCATACTGGGGAGATAGAGAACATAACAAGATCATGGCTTGATCCTCGTCCTCAATATTCACATATACACGTGCAAGATCGTTGATGATGATATTAAAGGTGTTTACATGTGCCACAAGATCCGCATATGAATGCATCTTCAGCCCATACAACCTTTTCTTGAAATATAATTTACTGGACAACGACCACTACATATACATCTTCTCAAAATTCACCCACATTTATTTACAAGTTTTAAGAACCATAACTTGATGTGTTATATACTATGATAGACATAAACGAATCTTTGAAACAACTTCGTCCTGCATCTCGTCCTATTTATCTTTTGTGATCTTCTCCAGCCTTGAATAAAGCTTCCTTCATCCCCTGCTATGTAAGCATTTCCTTCACTCGCCTCTACCGTAGACTAAAGTTTCTCTTCCCATCGAATATGGCAATATCAAAAGAGAACCCTTCCTAGACATCGATTTGCACAACTTGCTCTGATACCAATTGTTATGAATTCGTCTGCGAATTTATGTTAGAAAGAAAGAGAGAAATCGTTTGAGACAAATATCCTGCGCTCTAGTGTTTTTTGTATTGATCAAACTGTTAACTTAAAAAATAACAATTCCTTAGAGATCCTTATATAAGCCTCAAAAACTCAATCTCATTAGGAAACCCCTAAACTAGATCCCATTAGGAATACCTAAACTCATTCCCATTAGGAAACTCTTAAACTAAATCTCATTGAAATAACCTAAAAGATTTCATTTTTCTATAAGATTTCCTTTTCCTAAATAGATTGTAACATACCTTGGAGACCGAATCCTCCCCGAACCCCTATAACCTAATATCAGCGCAACTAATTAAGAGATTATCCAATTTATATCATATTATAGCACATATAATCGAATGTCCCATAGGCCGAAACCAGACATAATGGGGAATGACTTCGCGCGAATAGTGAGGTGAGTCCAAGATGTCCTGAATGTTAAAAAAAAAAAAAAAATCTATTCCTACGGGAAAGTGGCAATATATATATATATGATATTAAAAATAAATGGTCAAATCCTAAAAATGCATCTAGATTCCAACATTCAGAAAATAGATTGAAAGTTGAAGAACAATCATTTCGAGACAGAAGATACTACCAGTTTCTTAACTATATAATAGATTTCATAAAATGTAAATATTGTTAACGAGAAAAGTATGGGACATATATGTATGACTGATAAAGTACAGGGAGTAATTTGATATTGAATAATCACTGTAGTTTTTTTTTTTTTTGGTTCCTAAATATCGTGTTCGTCTGCCGCTTACTAAAAAACAGTCAAAATTCATTTTCTGCCTTTGAAAAGATTTGTATCGAATCAACGTTCAACTCAAATTTCCGTCGTTTTGCTTGCAGAGATTTCTCTCATCGCCTCTCTGTTATCTTCTTCCTTGTTCGATTACGCCGGTGGATCTTTGTTCTGTGTTTTCATGGCTATATTTCGTCAATGATTGGCTTCAGCGATTGGATTTTCTTATTCGACTTGTGTTCTTAGTTACCTCTGAGGTAGAAGAGAAACTTCCGTCTCTTGAACTTACTTAACGACTTAGTTTGATAGAGTTAAGATTGTACAAATCTTTTAGAGATTAATTTCAAAGATTTTCTCACTTTTTACCAGATTTGAGTAATGATATAGTGCTTATATTTGTGTAATTAACGGAAGCAAATAACTATCCCGAGTTTCAATTTCTGTGACTAAATTTTTATTTATTTGAAAATGGGATTGTATGAGATATGAATGCCGTATTGTTTCTCCTTATTTTCTGTTTCCGGATCCAGCCCTAGACAGTTTTCTATTGAATTTATTAGTTATTTTTACTATGATCCGTTTATTTTCGATTAATTTTGCTTATTAGCTTTCTATGCTTAGATTCCGAAGCAATAGATCCAAGAGAAAGTATTTGTAACTTGGAGCCATATCTCTTTGAATGTTTAGTTTATGTTCTTTGTCATAGAAATGACTTTCTTTTGTAGCACTGTGTTGTTTAACTCTTACTTTGGATAATTTTATTTCCAGTGTTTTGCTTGTTATATTTCTCAACTACAGAAAGCTCAAAATAGGAAACTGTTTAATGCTATGAACTTTCTGTGTTTTCTCTTTTTTCTTCCTATGTGACGTACTTTTCTTAAATTGCAGTATGGTATAATATCGATGATACAGTGAATGATGGATGAAGGCTCACTCGAGGATGCGCGTAGGATTGATGAAGCCGATGCTGCTCACCTCCAATTCAAACCTAGTGAGCAATCTCTTAGACTGGAGAACTGTGAAAGCAGAGAAAGCAAAGAAGTGCAGGTGCAGAGGGATGCTGGTTCCCCTGATAGCTCGTTTGGTGTAATAGCAGAATTTTTAGATGGTAAGAATGTGAACCATGCGATTCAAACAGAAAATGCACCATGTTCTAGCCGGCAGAATACAAATGATGTAGGCGATGTGGTTGAGGAGTTGACTGTTAAAACTTGTGACGGATCGAGCATGGCAATAGTAGGCAGATCAAGTAATAGAGCTAGATTAGATATCAATCGCAGTCAGTTTCTGCATCGTTTTCCGCTTGATGGCGATCCACCTTCTAGTGGTTCTATGAGTAAAAGGGAAAGCGACAGCGGAACACCAAGTATCTGGAGAAATGCCGGTAAAATGTCTTTGCCTGAGACTTCGACCGGTGAGCTGGCCTTTCCTGTTAATGTTGAAGCTAATGAACAGTTGACAAATGTTTCACGAGATCCTGTACCAGTCGAGGCATTGTTAAATGAAGGCGTCAAGACAAAGATGTTGTCACATTCTGGATTCTCTCACTTTTTTGGTAAAAAAACATTGAAAGGAAAGGGAGTCACTTTCAAAGGCCAGCCGCATAATAGATCTAAAGCTAGCAATATGGATCAGCAAACTCTAACTAGTCCTAGTGGCCCTTTAGTAATATCTAATACTTCAGCTAAGGTTTCTAGCAGCATCCCTTTGGCAGCTTATTATGCATCGCCATGCTTACCTTCCAAAGCCAGTAAAACATCATCTTGTGCTAACCCATCAGATACACATAAAGGTTGTGGAGGTGAAGGTTTAAGTCTGAGAGAATGGTTGAAGTCAGAGCGCCAGAGTGTTAATAAAGCGGAATCTTTGTATATCTTTAGGCAGATTGTGGATCATGTGAATGATTTTCATTCTCAAGGAGTTGTTTTATGTGACCTTAGACCATCTTTATTCAAAATTTCTAAGGAAGATGCAGTCAAGTACACGGGGTCAAGTTCTCAGCAAGAGTCTTTTGATAGTGACATGAGAAAAGATACTTTAAGTCAACTCGGAAACTCTCTTGTCAGAAGGCGGTCGGCAGATACAGTGTTACCTTCTACTTCCTGTATTTCTGCAAAGAAGCAGAAATCAAGTGGGCCAAGCTCAAGACAGTGGCCTATGTTTCAACGAGCTGGCGGTGCCAATATCCAAAATGCAATTGATGATGGCTCAAAACAGGAGTTTCATTTGGGATCTAGTCAACCTGATTGTAGTACAGCTGCCCGTTCTTTCACTTCAATGAGTGACCAGTTAGAAAAGAAATGGTATGCGAGTCCTGAGGAGCTTAGGGGTGATACTCGTTCAGTCTCGTCAAACGTCTATAGTTTGGGTATTCTTCTTTTTGAGGTATGGAGAAACTTTTATTAGTTGCACTTGTGCAGCTTTGCTATACCAATTTATTGTAGCTTTTGTGTACATTTTACAACTCCATTTTGCATGTAATTAATGTCAGAAAGGCCTGAACAACAAGTGCATAATTATGTATTATCATATAGGCTTAGGTAGTGTTGCATGTTCATCAATTTTCCGCTTGCAATGTAGTTTGTAGTCGGTATTATAGCTGACTTATTGGCTCTGAGGTTAATGTATTTTTTATTCTACTGTTCCTTGACCATTCCGTGTTCAAATAGATCATTCTCATTGATATTCTAATTTGGGTCATTGCTTCAGCTGCTTTGTCAATTTGATTATGAAAGAGCTCGTGAGGCTGCAATGTCTGATATCCATCACCGGATTCTTCCTCCTAAATTTCTGTCAGAGAATCCTAAGGAAGCTGGGTTCTGTCTCTGGTTACTTCATCCAGAACCTTCATACCGACCATCGACCAGGCAATGCAAACTTTTTAGCTTCATTAATTTGAAAGTATTACACAGCATGTTTAAGCTTTTGTATGCTTGATCCTGGAGAAAGTTAAAGGCCATATATTCCCAACTCTGGCTATTCGACGGTAGTCTTGTTGGACATTGTAAAAATGCATAAAACACAGAGAAGATTGTCTTGTTAACAGTTTCAGATAGGATTATCAAGTTCTAATCTGAAATATATAGTATTTATAGTAACAAGCTCTTCTTAAGTGTTGGTAGGCTTCTTCTTGCCATGTTCTATTGATTTTTATCATGAGTTGGCTTAGCTTCTAAATGTTTGCAAATTTGATGTTGTTTTGGATCAGGGACATTTTGCAATCGGAAGTGGTTAGTGGAATTCCAGATTTGTATGCCGAAGGCGTATCTTTAACTATTGAAAAAGAGGACACGGAGTCTGAGCTGTTGCATCATTTCCTTGTTTTGTCTCAAGAGCGAAGGCAGAAGCATGCTGGAAAGTTGATGGAAGAAATCGGGTCTCTAGAAACAGATATTGAAGAGATTGTAAGAAGACGTTGTGCCATAAGGCCTCTGTCAATGGAAGAAGCTTCTAGCTCATTGTCTGCTTCAAGTGTACCTGAACTGAGACTGATCAGGAACATTAAACAGCTTGAAAGCGCTTATTTTGCGGCAAGGATAGATGCCCATCTTCCTGAAGCACGCTATAGGTTACGCGCGGATAGAGATCTGCTAGGAAATCATGATAATAATATAGCAGAACTAGGAAATAGCGAGACTTGGAGCTCAGGTGATCGTGTTGGAGCTTTCTTTGATGGGTTATGCAAATATGCTCGATATAGCAAGTTTGAAACTCGGGCTGTGCTGAGGACTGGGGAGTTAAACAGCAATTCAAATGTGATTTGTTCTCTGGGTTTTGATAGGGAAGAGGATTATTTTGCTACGGCTGGTGTGTCAAAGAAAATCAAGATATTTGAGTTCAATTCTCTATTCAACGAATCTGTCGACATTCATTATCCAGCTGTAGAAATGCCAAATAGATCAAAGCTTAGTGGTGTTTGCTGGAACAACTATATCAGGAACTATCTAGCTTCCTCTGACTATGATGGTATTGTTAAGGTATTTAAACCTTTAAAGTCTATTTAGAATTTATTATTACTTGATTGCTCTATTAATTCCTTCGGTCTAATGATTAATGTATTATGATGGATCCAGTTATGGGATGTGACAACAGGACAGACCATCTCACATTTTATAGAGCATGAGAAGAGGGCTTGGTCTGTTGACTTCTCTGATACTGATCCAACGAAATTAGCCAGTGGAAGCGATGATTGCACAGTGAAGCTATGGAACATCAATGAGGCATGCTTTTTCTCTACCATTACATGCATAGGCACATTTTGTTCGATTCTATTGTTTTAGTACCTACTCCTTCTGAGATGGCGTATATATGCATGAATAAATAGCACTTTGGGCTTATTCTGTTAATGCTTCATGAGCTAATACACACTCTTTCTTGGATGACTATGCAGCGGAACTGTTTAGGAACAATCAGGAACATTGCAAATGTTTGTTGTGTGCAATTTTCTCCACAGTCCTCTCATTTGATAGCCTTTGGATCATCAGATTTTAGAACCTACTGCTATGATCTAAGGAATTTAAGAACTCCTTGGTGCATACTGTCAGGGCACAGCAAAGCAGTTAGCTATGTGAAATTCTTGGATAGTGAAACCCTTGTCTCAGCGTCAACTGATAACAGTTTAAAGCTTTGGGATCTTAAGAAAACCACTCACGGTGGCCTCTCCACAAACGCTTGTGGCTTAACTTTTGGTGGCCACACAAATGAGAAGGTAGCTGATACTGAAAACTTTAGTTTCAAGTTAATGTTTCTGTGTTTCCTTCTGTGGTTGATCTCTCCCTTTTTCAGAACTTTGTTGGTTTGTCTGCTGCTGATGGATATATAGCTTGTGGCTCTGAGACGAATGAGGTATGCCCCACAAATTTGGAAACACATTAATACTCTGTTGGTGATCTATCTCTGACTGAGACAAAAGATGTTGGTTGTTTATTTTTGGTTTTGTCTTTGCTCAGGTTTATGCATATCACCGGTCACTACCTATGCCGATAACCTCGTACAAGTTTGGTTCGATTGATCCGATATCAGGTAAGGAGATTGAGGAGGACAACAACCTATTTGTTTCAAGCGTTTGCTGGAGAAAAAGATCGAATATGGTTGTTGCAGCTAGCTCAAACGGTTCTATCAAAGTTCTACAATTGGTCTGAAACCGTAAAAAAGAACAAGAACACATCAACTCAAGACTTAGACAAAACAATTCATATCACAGTCGTTTGCGAAAAAGGATTGAGTTAATGCACAAAGTTTTCAACACACAAGAGATATGATCAAGAGTTCAATCTTTTGTACAGTGTTGGAGTTTCCTTGAGTGGTTTTTTTATTATTTTGTTTGCCTCATATAGTAACAGAAATTAGATATCACTTTGTGATGTAAATTTTTTGCTTCATAGATCATTACTCTTTCAAGTATATGTATATCCATCAAGAAAAGGTCTTTAAGTTATCCACTTCAACTCGTTTTCAGACTCATGAAAACGAAAACATTGTTTGTTGTTATTGACAAAAAGTAAATATTTGAATAATTTATAGTTGTTTAGGACTGAACATGAACTTAGTCAAGGTCTCTTGCCCACTGAAGCTGCTTCACCTTGGTTATTGCCTTCACTTGGTATCGAGAACTTTTTAACTTTCTGTGATAAACAAAAAAAGAAAAAAATGAAACCAAAACAGACAATGAATTACAAAATCAAAGAAGCGAACCATAATAAACTTGTCTGCAAAACCCTGATCCAATAGCTAAGACAAGAAATGTTCAGACACTTCCTACGACTACTAAAATTTATTATACGCATTGTGAATCTCAAATGGAAATTTCACAATTCAAAATCGTAAATTCACCACAAAAGAAATGTCTAGACTAAATTAAAATTCTAAAACTCATTGTTCATTCAGAATTTGTTTAAAATCTGAGAAGAATTGAAGAAAACAGACCTTTGATACAACACATTCTCTTAAAGACTGCAATAGACGGATACACTTTTCTTGATCAAACGGAGATTCCGAAACGCAGTTTAGAAGATTTACAGCTTCTTGACCGCAAATTGGTTTAGGAAGCGTTTTCTCCATGGAAGGCAGAACTATAAACCCTAAGATTTAATGGTTTCTGCAAAAAAGTAACCAAACGAAGACCAAAATGAAGACGACGACAGGATACATACACTGTACTAAGGTCATCTGTCTTAATGGGCCATTAAAGTTAGGCCCATATTCATTAACTTAAACCTTTTTCAGTTTCAGTCGTCTTTACAAAACCCATCACCGTCGCTTAAGGCCGTCTCCGTCGTTATCACAGTCACCAAACAAACCCCTCAACGCCGGGTACGTTCGATTTCGATCTCGATCTAGTCAAGTTCAATCTCTTTGTAAAATGTTATTGGGAGTTGTTAATAGTGTTTGCTTTGCGTCAATCTCCTTTCTTTTTGTTTTCTGAGATTATCTAATACTGTGTGCAAAATTCTTTACGGAAGGCTATGCTTGCTCGATTCAACGTTTATAAGAACATAATTTTTCCTCTAAGTGAGTCTCTGCTGTTTGTTCAATGTTTGATGTCTTGAAATTGTGTGTAAATGTGCAACTAGGAGCTTTTCGTATGGGGTTATGTTTACTAATTACTTGAGAGAAGTTTGATGCTTATGAATTTGTGGGTTTTTGTTTGGATGCAGAGACTGATTGATATATAAAATGGCGTTTGCTAGGGCAGCAAAACGACCCATTGGAGTGTTATTTTATAGTGCTAGTGGTAGATTTAGCTCTGGAAATGAGTATTCTACAGTGGCAAGCAAATTAGAAAGTCTGTCTCAGTACAGGAATTCTGTATTGGGTGGATACACGAGCCCCGTTCGTGGTTTTGGGAACTTCTTGCGGAGTTTTAGTTCAGAGACACCTGCTGTATCGAACCAAATGAGTCTCATCAAGCAACTGAGGGAAAGAACTAGTGCTCCTATTAAGGATGTCAAAGCTTCTCTAGTTGAATGTAATTGGGACCTTGGTAAGTATTTGATTCATGCTGCTTTCTTTCTGTTTCCTGTGCTCTAAAATGGGTGACTTCGATTTGACACAGAGGCTGCTCAGAAGGATTTGAGGAAGAGAGGAAAAGTATTGGCTTCAAAAAAGTCATCACGCACAGCTGCAGAGGGAATGCTTGCGGTTGCACAAAATGAGGGAAAAGTTGCTGTTATCGAACTTAACTGTGAGACAGACTTTGTTGCTAGAAACGACATTTTCCAGTATTTGGTTAGTGTCATCGAAATTCCTCACTGGTTGCTTTTGTTGCTGAATAATGAACTTTCCATTTATTACAACTGTTCCCTTCTTCTAAAATCAACATGTCTACAGGCTTTAGCTATGGCAAAACGTGCTCTGCTGGTTGAAAATAGTTCTCAGCAAGTTTCTGACATCTTCCCCTTTGGGCCTGAGCTTTTTGAGGTTAGTCTTTAATGTACTCACTGGTTTTCTCTTTTGCTCTTAACGTCATCGATCTATGTCAATTTCTGCTTAGAACCTCTGATATTTTGTTATCTGATTTTCATTTCTGATTACTCTAATGGATACCATCCAGGAGTTGAAACTTAATCTAGACCATCCAAAAGTGAATGGCGAAACCACAGTTTCAAGTGCTGCTACAGAAGTAGCTGCTATAATGGGAGAGAATGTAAAATTTAGGAGAGGGTTCTTGCTATCAAAATCTGCTGCAGGCGTCCTCTCTACTTATCTCCATACAAGTCCCCAACAAGGTACAAATTATTCAATATATCTCCTCTTGTCTCAATTCTCCTTTTATTTTATTTTTTTAAAATTCTCTAACTTTCCTTTAGTATGAAAACAGGGTTGGGTCGCATAGCTGGGATCGTATCTCTCGAAGTAGAAGATGAAAATAGTCAACTAGATGCACTTCAGCGTGTAGGCTCAGAACTGGCCATGCATGTTGTAGCGGCAAAGCCTTTATTTTTAAACAAAGACTTAGTTTCTTCAGAAGCAATAGCAAATGAACGCGAGATACTCAAGTCTCAGGTCTCTGTCACAACTCACTTTATGGTTATGAAATTGAGCTGTAATTTTTTTTTTTTAAATTGTCTTAATGAAATGTGTGGTATATGACAGGCAGAAAGTACAGCAAAGTCTCAGATGGCTGTAGAGAAAATGGTGGAAGGCCGACTCCGTAAATATTTTGAAGAAGTTGTTTTAATGGAACAGAAGTTCATTGTAAACGATTCTATTAACATAAAGGTATGTGAATGATTGATTATCTCTGCATTGTTGAATGGAACTTTAGGTGAATTCTAAAAAATTCATATGCTATTCCACAGACTCTAGTGGATAATTTATCAAAGGAAGTGGGTTCTCCAGTGAAAGTTACCAATTTTCTGAGAGTTGAAGTTGGTGAAGGAATCGAAAGGTAATATAACATTGGCCTGTATATGTAAATTCTATGGCTTTACGTTTAAGATTAGTAGTTTATGAATGCCTATTGTATTTTTATTTTTTTTAAGGATTGAAGCCGGTGAAGAACCTGTTGCTCAAACTGCTTGAAGATCTTGAATGTGGACATGCTCTTATTAGATTTACAGACATCTTTCTTTGGTTCGTTATGTTCGATTTATGATCATGATCATTTACTGTGTTGTTTTGATTACAGAATACTTGGGATTTTCCTTTTTACCATATAAAAAACATGAGTTTGCGTTGTGTCTTATCCAAACACAATACTGCAATAAGACTAGTCTTCTGGCTGTGCCTGTTGCTTCTTTAGTCTTATGGCCTGATTGATTCGTGTTCTTGATGTGAATAAGTTTGCTCGGCTCCTCCTCATTGCGGGGAATAGACTGGCTGTGCCTGTTGCTTCTTCAGTCTTATGGCCTGATTGATTCGTGTTCTTGATGTGAATAAGTTTGCTCGGCTCCTCCTCATTGCGGGGAATAGACTTATTCTGATTAACAACAATTATATTCTATTGGTTTTGAACTCGTGTGTGTAAGTAACATGATTGTTATACACATTTTTTATATAAGGTAAATATATTCAAAAGATTGTTTTTTTTTTCTTTCCCAAATCAAATATTTCATTGAAATAATCAAAAGTTTTATGAATAAACATGACTTATTAACACAAGCACGAACAAGATTTCAAGACTCCTATAAATTTAACAACTGCTGTTGTTCCCTAATAAAGTGCTCCTGCAACCAGCTTGGAACATCAGAAGCGATGTAAGAAGCGTATCAAACTTCCTTTATAACACTTTGAGCAATCCTAAAAGCACCAATGTTACAACTTTTCTCTTCTATTTAGATACACCAATTTGATTTATTCCCTGTAAATTGTAATAATGGAGCAAGGATACGTAACCAAGCTGGCTTATGCAGAGCTTTGATAGTATCCATTGACGAACAAGCAAAAATCACTCTTCGATGGTGTAAACTATCTATACTTTCAAGGGTCCATTTCCAACTTTTGAACTTTGCTTCCATAAGTGAGAATATCTCCAAATATGATCGTCTACTATGCGCTATAACTATCCCAACATGATCCCGTAAAACCCAAGCCACTCCCAAACTTTCTTGATGTTGAGACCATGCGAAACTGATGTTACATTTGAGTTCTCCTACACTTGGAGTCAGGGGCGGACCCACTTACTAACACGTGGGTTCATCGACACTACATAATTTTTTAGTTTATATATATAAATTTGTTCAGTTCGATAGAAAGAAGAAGGATGACCCACTAAAAAAATTTGAGTTCAACCTTTTTATTCTATTGACACCTAACTTAAAGTCCATTAAACAACTTTTTTAAAAGTTAAAGCCCAACTTTTTTAAAAAAAACGAAGGGTATAGTTATTAGTTATGTAAAAATTATAATTACCCTAATCTTTATCGTCGTCGTTTACTTTTTCTTTCTTAATTGTCTTTATGTTCTCAAAACTTATTTTAGAAAGCAGAAGCATCTTTACTCAATTTTTGTCTCTCTACTATATTAAATCCAAGTTTATACAAATTTTTAAATTTTATTTTCTATGATTCTAATTTTTTAAGTAAAATTAGTATATGAACATAGAAGTTCATCAACTTGATAGAATCAGATTCTCTTCGAAAGTTGTTGATACCAGGTTTAGCACTTGTTCTGAAAGCCCATTTCGACTCAAGGCCCAGCTGGACGCCGAAGTGACGAGGAGAAAAGGCCCAGGAAGACAAGACTTAGATGGGCCGACCTAGCGAGCTAAGCCATCCAGCTCGTGGCCCATTAGGTTTAATTCATGAAATTAGAGTTTTTAACTTGTATTCTCCTTATAAATACTCATGTAATCACTCTTTACAGATATATGAAATTCTTCTGAGCTTTGACCCACATAATCTAAGACCTAAACCTATTTGTTAAGTCTTGATTCAACAGTTGGTGCCGTCTGTGGGGACTATTGCTAGAAAAAACTCGTAATTTACCTTTGCAGGAAAAGACAAAACCAGCAATGACCACGGGATCGACTGATAACACGCAAGACAACCTTCTCGTCGATCTAGAAAACAAAGATGACAACAACGAGAAGATGACGGCCGAGGGAGGAGCCCCAGAGCCCACCATGAAGGACCTGCTGAAACAGATGCTTCAGCAGCAAGAAGAAACCACGAAGCTACGAGCTGAATCGGAGACCTTAAAAGCACAGCTAGAGAACATCACTGCATCCGCAGAAGGAAGAGACCTGCACACCGTCACACGGAACCTATTCAGGACGTCTTACCAAACTCCTCCTACAGGTGGGGAGCAAGGGCGCATCGACCACATCAACGCAAACAGGTTCAGGAGCTCAGCTGAGGACGCAGAGATGAGAAGCATCCGCGAACAACTGAAAATCATGAGCTCGCAGGTACACCAAGCCACCAGGTCGGCGCCGGATATCACGCGGGCCATAGAGGAGACTCAACGAACCCCCTTTTCAAGGAGAGTAACTGACATACCAGTTCGGCACTCCACGAAGGTAAAATTTGCAGGGTACGACGGCAAGAGTGATCCAGTCCAGTATCTCACAGCTTTCACCATCGCTATGGCACGGGCACAGTTCTCACCCGAAGAACGAGATGCAGATTTGTGTCAACTGTTTGTCGAAAATCTGTCAGATCCAGCTTTAGAGTGGTTCTCCCGCCTAGAACCCGGGACCATCGACACCTTTCAGCA
>OVBE01011506.1:0-14123 GCA_900406425.1 Iberis pinnata
CAATAATGTGTCTGTGGAATTTTGTCCTGCTACCTTTCAGGTGAAGGATCTTAGCACCGGTGCCCTGTTACTCAAAAGCAAGACTAAAGAAGGATTATATGAGTGGCCGATGCAACGCAATGCAGTTCAAGCAATGTCCACCTCACCTAGTCCTAAGACTTCTCTATCCTATTGACATTTGCGATTAGAACATCCTTCATTACTTATTTTAAACTCTGTTGTTTCTCAATTTTCTTTACCTGTCACTACTCAAACACTTCTACCATGCTCAGATTGTTTGCTCAAAAAATGTCATAAATTACCCTTTTCTCATTCAAGTCTTACATCTACTCATCCACTACAATTAGTTTTTATTGATGTTTGGACATCACCAGTATTATCTTTTGATAATTTCAAGTACTATTCGGTGCTAGTTGATTATTTTTCTAGATACACTTGGATGTATCCTCTTAAACAAAAAGTCTCAGGTTAAAGAGGTGTTCATTGCTTACAAAGGGCTGGTTGAAAACTATTTTCATACTCGAATTGGGACCCTATTTTCAGAAAATGGAGGAGAATTTATAGGATTAAGACCTTACCTTACTGCCAATGGCATAACACATTTGATTTCTCCACCACATACACCTGAGCACAACAGTGTTTTAGAACGAAAGCACAGACATATTGTAGAGACCGGTCTCACCCTCATGTCTCATGCTTCTGTTCTGGTGTCTTACTGGACTTTTGCGTTTGCGGCGGCGGTCTATCTGATTATCGCCTTCCAAGCCCAACTATACAACTTAAATCACCACACAAGATTCTGTTTGGAGCATCTCCGAACTATCAGCGACTGCGAGTTTTTGGGTGTCTATGTTTCCCGTGGATTATACCTTACAAGCAACACAAACTCGAGCCTCGATCCACCAGTTGTGTTTTTCTTGGTTATTCCAGTACTCAGTCGGCTTATCTCTGTCTTGAGCTCTCTACTAGTCGTATCTATGTCTCCAGACATGTTCAATTTAATGAACATGAGTTTCCTTTTCAAAAACATCAAAATCAGGAATTACTGGACACTGTACATGAATTGATTCCTCATCCTCTGGTTTCACGGGTTCCAATTTCGTCTTCGCCGACTTCTGGAGTAACACCGGCACCGGCTGATCGTCACCTCCCTGCGTCGTCATCGTCGTTGCCTTCTCACGATAATGCTCAGGTATTATCTTCTAACTCTAACTCTTCTTTTAATTTTGAGCCCACTCCTCAATGTGAAAATTGGCCGCAACCCACGGCCCAGCAACCCCATCCTACTTCTAACTACCAAAGAAACCCATCCCTACCCACGGCCAAACATAACCATCCTACTCCTAACTACCAAATAAACCCATCTCTACCCATGGCCCACCAACATAGCCCAACTCCCTTACTCACCTCGCCAGAAGCAGCTCCTTCATCGTCTTCTTCAGTTCCACCACCGCTTAATCACCATCCGATGCAAAAGAGAGCTAAAAACAAAATCTCCAAATCTACCACAAAACTCAACCTTCATAGCCGGTTCCAACACCAAGCTCCGTCCGAACCCAAATATATGTCTCAGGCTTTACGTGATGTAACATGAGAGCCATGTCTGTTGAATTCGACGCTCTTATGAGGAATAAGACTTGGGATTGAGTGCCTCTCACACCGAACCAGAATCTTATTACCTGTAAGTGGATTTTTAACACTAAGTATACTCCTACTGGTGAAATTGATCGACATAAAGCTAGGTTAGTTGCACGTGGTTTTCATCAAGAATATGGTCTCGATTATGCGGAGACGTTTAGTCAAGTGATTAAAACTACGACAATTCGGCTTGTTCTACAATTGGCAGTCAACAAATCCTGGCCTATAAAACAACTCGATGTTAACAATGCGTTTTTACAAGGTGAACTCCATGATGAAGTTTATATGAGTCAACCTCCCGGGTTTGTGGATCGAGATAAACCTACTCATGTCTGCCAACTTCGGAAACCGCTCTATGGACTAAAACAAGCACCTCGCTCTTGGTATTTGTCACTTAAAAGTTATCTACTCACCATTGGATTCCAAAACTCCCTGTCTGATGCATCATTATTTATCAACATCATTGGTACAGACACTTTATATATTCTTGTGTATGTTGATGATTTTTTAGTTACAGGGAGTAATTACAAGGCTATTGCAACTGTTCTTACATCCCTGGCCTCCCGCTTCTCTATCAAGGATCCTAAAGATGTAGATTATTTTCTAGGTATTGAAATTCACAAAACTACACAGGGAATTCATTTGATGCAGAGGAAATATATTATGGATCTCCTATCAAGAACCAACATGATTGAAGCAAAGCCAACACTTACACCACTTCCACCCACACTGAAGCTTACACTCATCACAGGAACGCCTCTTGACGATGCAACTCACTATCGTTCTGTTGTTGGTAGTTTGCAATATCTCGCCTTCACCAGGCCTGACATTGCATATTCTGTTAATAGGCTGTCCCAGTTTATGCACCGGCCTACAAATGAGCATTGGAATGCAGCCAAACGGTTACTTCGTTACTTGGCAGGAACAGGTATCCATCCATATGCGCGCAGGTACACCTCTCACACTTTATGCATTCTCTGACGCTGATTGGGCTGGCGATTCCCATGATTATCTGTCTACAAATGCTTATATTGTCTACATTGGTGGTACACCGATCTCATGGTCATCTAGAAAACAACATGGTGTTGCTCGTTCATCCACCGAGGCTGAATACCGAGCTATTGCTAATGCTTCTTCTGAGGTTCGATGGATCTGTTCTTTGCTGCATGAGTTAGGTGTCTTTGTCCCAGCTGCCCCAGTCATTTATAGTGACAATATCGGTGCCACATATCTTTGTGCTAATCTTGTTTTTCATTCTCGCATGAAGCACATCGCACTAGACTACCACTTCGTCCGTAATCAGATTGCGTCCGGAGCTCTTCGAGTGGCTCATGTTTCCACTAAGGATCAACTAGTTGATGCTTTGACTAAACCGCTGTCTCGCCACAATTCCAACCAGCTTGTATCAAGATTGGAGTCACAGGAGTACCTCCATCTTGCGGGTGTGTATTAAGGAAACAAGATCAATTATATTAATCTTCTTGTAATTAGCATAATTTGTATTTACAGCTCTTTATCTCTTTGTATAAATAGTTGTGCAAACTCTAAGCGAATACATAAGTTAATCTCTAAACCTATAAAAGTTACTTGAGAAATTTTTGGCGGTTTTTCCAATGGAGATGATCTTATAAGCCATATATAGTACAATCTCCATACAAGTCCAAAAGATATATTACAAGCCAACCCAATCGACTACATTATTTTGTTTTTCCTTCAAAGTCGTAAAGGTAATTGGCACACTCGGTTCCTTACACACCGTACGATTCGTTCATAAATTATTCAGAAGTGGAGCTTTTATCGGTAGGAAACGAGTTGTTGAGAGGATATGAAGCTCGCATCGCAATGCCACATAAGCCTCTTGGATTGGCTACATTACGAGCCATCTTCATGTAGCCAGCTTCTCCCCATGTGTTTCCCCACGAGTTTTTAACAAGCCAATAGTCACGACCATTCTCGGTTCCATACCCAATCACTACAACTCCATGGTTTAGATTTGTCCCGCATGTTCCGTGAAAAACTCCCTTAAAAGTAAAGAAACAAAAATAATCCATAAGAATTTGTTTTTTTAATTACTATTTTTACAAAGAAGCTTTATTTTTTTCTTTTTTACAGATTCGTAAAGCTGAAATTCCCGGCTGGTGGAATCAATAATTGCGGTGATAGGCTGATGAGCAACGGCTTTCTTTAGAGCAAGTTCGTCATTTGAAGGCAGATTTTCATACCCATCAATCATTACATTCTTGTTGTTTTCCTTCATATCCAAAAAGTTTCCACAGTTATTAAAAGATTTGAAACTATATATATCTTCATGAGATTTCATTTACTGTAACTATATATACCGACCTCGAGACGACCGTTGCAAATTCCATTAACAGCCTTGTAAGGATAATCGTTGTCGGTACCAAGACCACCATTGTTAACTATGAACTCATAGGCAGTCTCGACTTTGCCTCCTCCACAACCACTATTTTCTTTGTTACAATTAATTAATTCTTGCTCAGACAAAGTGGCTAATTCTCCTGTCACAATCTTGTTTAATCCTTCCACTGCCCCAACTGTCGAGAACGCCCAACAACTCCCTTCAAAAATAGGACATAACATGTATTATATTTTTGGACTAAAAGGTCTTATTGGTTACTAGTAGTAGTAATTGTCAAGTCTTGGTAAAAAATGACTTAGATAGATTATTCATAGAAAGATTCCATTCAAGACTAGTGTTAGTGATATATTAACGATATAAATTACAATTCATTATAAATTTCTTTTTGAATTAAAAGTTAATAATTCTAACATGATGTTATAGTCCGAACAAATACAATCTCACTTAACCAAAATCAATTTAATCTATTAGAAGATGTCCGATTGATTTAACTAGAAATTAATTCTATAGTGGGATATTGTCAAGATTAATGGTTAACTGTACGAAAGTTAGGAAATATTTAAAAGAATATATAAAAAATATAAGTCAATCTATCAATTAATTATTTATTACTGATTAAGTTGAAAATCCATAATCCTATTAATAAATAGGTTGATTAACTATTTTTAATAGTTTACTTATAATTGTAGTTAGAGCAAATTTTTAGTATAAAATCATTAAACTTACTGCAAAGGCCTTGATCTTTAACTTCAGTCACTGCGCCATCGTTTCTCCAATCAACAGATTTAGGAAGAACATCACCAACACTAGTCTTGTATCGATCGCTACTAGTCATGAAGACGTGGTTCTTAGATGGTCTAGCATCAGCCCCGTGACAAATTTCGTTGTACTCATGGAGAGACAAATCAGCAAACCGGGTCAAACCAAGTCGATAACCGAGATTATCAGCGTTCCGGTTATATATGAAACGGAGGTTGTCTTTGAAGATCGTCAAACGCCGTTCCTTCTCTTGAACGGATTTATACACCTTTTCATGTTTGAGCATCCAAGACTCAAAGATCAACATGGACTCAGCGTCAAAAACGCTATGGAGGCGGCCGGGACCGGCGGTCACGTGGTGGTTATCATCATAGGAAACGACGGACATGTCCATGGCACAAGATGCAATGACCATTGCTAGTAAGAGGAAGAGCATGGCTAGTTTAGTGTTACCCATTAATGAAACTTTGATTTGTGTTGTGTAGTTTTGGCTAACACATTGCAACTATATATAGTACTTAGAGGTCAGAGAGGTAACAAATGTTTATTTTTTTTTAAACGTGGTTCTTTGTCAGTCTCCAATGGCAGCCACTCACAAAATTTTGGGGTCCGTCAACAGTTTTTGTATTTATGAGTTTTTGTATGGATGAATTAGCTGTATAACCAACATACTAATATCAAATAGTTATATCACTATTCCTGAAACTGTTAATGCTTCTTTTTTGTATAATCTTTCTACCCTTAAATTGACATTGCAGGCAACGTGGAACTGTGAAAACATATTTTTTTATCTGATAATATATAAATGTTTAATCTTTTCACTTTTATTTACCCAATGATAACATTTTACAACTATATTTAAGAACACATATTTTTTATTTTTCTTAAATTTCAATAACAGATATAAATATCTTAGAATGGTAAATAGTATTTGTACACATACACCTAAATTAAATAGTATAGTATTTAATGTTGAGCATGTTAGTCTCATTTACATAAACACATTAATATAAGGATAATAGCACTAAATTTCTAAGGAAACTCGCAATGGAGATACTCCATGCTCTGAGAGTGATGTCTCTCTCTAAAGGCTAACGAGTTTTGCTTTACCGGAATGGATCAATTCCACCAGATCTTGTCCATGGTGTGGCCAAATTTCAGATCTGAAGATTCTTTCTACACGATTTTGCTGATTCAAAGCGGGCATCTTTCTTTTTCTCTACTCTAGCGGAATTTCGTGATTCTTGCGATTGGAAATCCCAAAACTTGTGAATGGTTTTGGGAAAGTGTAAGATCTTTTTACGATCTCGGATTGATTCAGTTTCTTCGCTTTACAAATCAAGAAATTACTTCTCGGATTCGATCGGATTTTCACAGGTTTCAAATTTCTCGTTTTACTCTGGGTATTTAATCATACACAGAGAGTTGATATTGGGTATCATTTTTTAAATTCTTCTTCTATCTCAACTTTTCAAGCTTTTCGATCACATACAATGGCTTCTCAATCTTCGAATTCGAAGAATGAAAATGAACAGGGGAAATCGAAACCCTTAAAAGTCAAGGTGATTGATAATTCATATGTGATTAAGAGTTATGAGAAAAAAACTTGTCGGGAAAATTTTGAATCCGGCAACTCAATTAAGCAAAATCAAGAACATTTTTATAGTGTTTCCTTCGGTCTGGGGTTGCAGAGGACGAGTAAAAGGCTATGAACTCGAAGGTGGCAAGTTTCAATTCAAGTTTTTGAAAGAGGAAGATTTGAAGCATGTTTTGGCAGATAGACCATATCACTTTGACGGTTGGATGGTACCACTTGAGAAGTGGATCCCGGCAATCAGAAGGAACTTCCCCTCTCAAACTATCTTCTGGATTCGCGTGAGAGGTGTGCCGGAGATTTATAGAGCACAAGAAACACTTGATGCAGTTGGTTCGAAAGTTAGAGAGATCCTGGATTATGATGTTCTTGATGGTAGGGTCAAGGTGGCAATGGAGTGCCGGAAGCCATTCATTTTCTCTAGGGAATTGGAATTTGAAAATGTTGATGTAGTAAGGGTCCGACTGTATTACGAGAAGCTGCATCATTTTTGCTCAAAGTGTAATCGGATTACACATGAGAAGAAATTTTTGCCCATATTTAGTCAAGAAAAGAAGAGATAATCAAAAAATGCAATTAGTCAGTGATGAAGTGAAGGAAAACTCCAACCTTCAATCGCCAATACCAAATCGATTGGTGGAGGAGAAGGAACCAGAATTGGTAGGTTCGGTGGAAACCGAGAGTTCAAGAACTCAGATGAATAAAGTCTCGGCAAAACGAAAATTTTTTAGGGATGAGAAAGATTCAGCAATGGATGGGTGCTCGGAGGGCACAAAAAACTGGGTGCTCCAGACTTTTGGTGGTGTGGAAATCCATCCATCATCAGCGGCAGCGGAGGAAATTCCGTCTTTCTCATCCCTAAATCTGATCTCTGACAAAGAAGGTCTCAACTCGTCGATGCAAGGCCCATTGGGAAAAATTGAAGAAAGGGAAGCTGGAGAAATCTCGGACATAAGGATTAATGAGGACATTGGAGAAAGGGCTAAATCCCTTTTTCAAAGCCCATTAATTCAAAATGTGGCCCATCGATCAAAGTACGTAGCCATCCCAATTTTTTTTAGGTGATTTCGATTCACAAATTGGAGATCAAGTGAATAATGGGCCTTTTAATGATCAGTTTAGTGACCAAGTTTTTTCTCACTTTGTGCCTTTTGACAGCCCAATGCTTGTAGGTTCAACTCAAAACATGCGATTAGTGAATGAATCTCCCATGGAAATTACAGAAATAATATCCCTTCTTAACGGATTTGTGGGGAAAACGATGTTGAAGATGAACAAGACAGATAGTAGGCTTGAAAAAGCATTGAAACCAAGGAAAAAGATTGGTCTAAGCCCTTTTAAGGGTGCAAGTCTTCAAAGACAAACGGCGTGTTTGGCAAGTAAGCCATATCTTGTCATTGATTTAACCCCATCACACTCAAAGATGGATCCTACAGAAGGAAAGAAGTTTGAGGGTAGCCAGGTGGTTGAGGGAAAACCACCGGCGGAAGGATAAAATGATCTTGAGCTGAAATTGCCAAGGAGCTGATAGCTTCTTGGCAATTCGAAGACTACGGGAGTTTCGACGGACGTTATTTCCGAGAGTTTTGTTTTTAATGGAGACCAAGAAACCGCGAGAATTTCTGCAAGATATTCAAGCGCATCTGGGTAATGATTTTCTGTTTACTGTAGAACCTATTGGTCGTAGTGGGGGTTTAGCCCTCTTAGATACTTCTTGGCAATTCGAAGACTATGGGAGTTTCGGCGAACGTTATTTCCGAGAGATTTTTTTCAATGGAGACCAAGCAACCGCGAGAATTTCTGCAAGATATTCAAGCGCATCTGGGTAATGATTTTTTGTTTGCTGTAGACCCTATTGGTCGTAGTGGGGGTTTAGCCCTCTTAGATACTTCTTATTTTTAAATTCATGTTTTATCTTCAAATACAAATGTAATCACTATGATTAAAATTGAAAGTATAAAGTTTTTTTCTCTTTTGTTTATGGTGCGCCTGTTATCTCAAATCGCGATAGCGTTTGGGAACATCTAAAACGCATTTCTTCCTCACGTTTTTCTCCTTGGGCTCTTATCGGGGATTTTAATGAAATATAAGATCATAAGGAAAAACAAGGAGGAAAACTCCAGAGTGATAATCTCGTCCTTGATTTTAGACTTATGAAATAATGTTGTGGAATGATAGATTTTCTTTTTCATGAAAATAGTATTTCATGGGTGGGCAGAAAAGGTGCGACAACTGTCAGATGTCGGTTAGATCGGGGCATGGGGAATGACACCTGGTATGAATGCTTTTCTCATTCCTTTATCGAGTATCTTATCTTTTACGGTTCTGATCATCAGCCTATTCTTTTACAAGTTAATTCCAAATGTTTAAGTGGGTCAAAACAATTTTGTTTTGACAAAAGGTGGATAATTAAACCAGAGTTTGAGAACATTGTGAAAACTGGTTGGTTAAAAACCAATTTTATGAACGGTGACAGTCTTACTATGGGAGTTAAGAATTGTCATGGATATATATCACGATGAAGACACAAGGAGGTTATAAACTCGGCTCAATTAGTTAAGGATCTCAAAGTGCGGCTTGAAAGAGCACACGCAGATGATGCATATACACATGAGATACCACATCTGACGGAGGATTTGCGCATTGCTTTAGCGGCTGAGGAGTTGTATTGGACGCTGAAATGTCGAATTCAATGGTTAAAGGTGGGGGATAAGAATACGAGTTTCTTTCACGCCTCCACGAAAATGAGGAGGGCAAGGAATTGGATTTCAGGAATCCGAAATGATACGGGAGAATGGTTGGATCAGGACGACGCGATTGAAAAAGAAGCAATTGCCTATTTTCAGTCTTTATTTACCACTTCACATGTTGCAAACATTGATATTGCTCTGTCACCTCTTGAGAAAAGATTCACTCCAGAGATGAATGATCGACTTCTCGGTCCACTTGCGACTGAAGAAGTAAGATTGGCTTTGTTCTCTATGGGACCAGAAAAAGCACCGGGTCCAGACGGTATGATAGCTTTATTCTATCAGCGTTACTGGCACATTGTTGTATCCCATCTAACCCATATGATCCAAAAGTGTATGTCCGGGGGAATGCTCGAGAGTTCCCTGAATGAGAAAAATATCTGTCTTATCCCTAAGACAGAACGCCCTCAAGGAATGAAGGAATTTAGACTGATCAGTTTATGTAATGTGAGCTACAAGATTCTTTCTAAAGTTCTTTGTCAACGTTTACAGAAGATACTACCAAGTATCATTTCTGAAACTCAATCTGCTTTCATCTCTGGATGATCGATTACTGATAATGTTTTGTTAGCACAAGAAGCTTTCCATTCTCTATGCTCCTAGTATAGCTATCGTAAGGGCTTTATGGCCATTAAAACATATATGAGTAAAGCGTATGATCGCGTGGAATGGTGTTTCCTAAGAATACTGTTGCACAAACTCGTTTTGCAGAGACCTGGGTCCATTGGATAATGACATGTGTCATAACGGTATCTTATAGCGTCGTTTTAAATGGCTCGCCGAAAGGTTGAATTATTCCATCCAAAGGTTTACGTCAAGGGGATCCCCTCTCTCCCTATCTTTTCATCTTATGTACGGAATACGGATGGAAAAAGCCTGTCCCCCTGTGTCCCATCTTTTATATGCCGATGAAAGTATTTTCTTTTTTCCAGCCACGTTAGCACAATGTCAAGAAGTAGATACAATTCTTCGCTTATATGGAGAGGCCTCTAGTCAACGATTAAACTTTGAGAAATTAACAGTTATTTTTGGAAAATATTTCTGGTCCAGGATCGGTTGCTCTTAAAGATTCGCTTAGGTATATACGACGAAGGCGGAAGGGAAAAGTACTTAGGGATACTTGAACAATTACAGGGCTCGAAAGCTCAGGTTTTTGCGTACGTAAGGGAATGTTTAGATTTCCGGATAAATGGTTGGTCCTCTAGATTTTTATCAAAAGGGGAAAAGAAATATTGATTAAGCCGGTGGCTCAAGCCCTGCCAACTTAGGTAATGTCGTGTTTTTCTCTTCCCATGACAATACTGTCAAAGTTGACGAGTGCCATTGCCAACTATTGGTGGAGTACTTCTGGGACTTCTCGTGGCATACACTGGGTAGCATAGCAAAAAACTGTGTTTGCCAAACAAATGGGGAGGACTTGGTTTTAAATCACTCCAATTGTTTAACAAAGCTTTATTAGCGAAGCAGTTATGGAGATTGGTTTCGTTGCCGAATTCTCTAATTGCTCAGGTCTTTAAGGGACGTTATCACAAAGCTTGTCATGCTTACCAGGCACCTAAACCAACCAGACCCTCATATGGCTGGCGCAGTATTTGAGAATCAAAATCACTTTTAACCAAAGGATTGTGTAGTATCAAAGGATCAGGTTGTCATACCAGAGTTTGGCAGGATTCGTACGTGCCGGGGGATTTTTTGCGCCCACCACATAGCCGTCTTCTGGGCACTCCCCCTGACTTGCATGTATCTAATTTATTGATACCACATACAAACCAGTGGAATTTATCCCTTATTCGCGATCTTTTTAGTAGTGAGGATATACCAGCTATTATGGCGATTCGACCCTCCTCGCTAATACATGATCGGGTTTGCTGGCATTTCACAAAGTTGGGTAATTACACGGTCAAGTCTGGTTATGAATTAGATTTATCCTTGCAGAACAAATACACTAATGATTGGTTGTCTTTGCCTTCAATATCTCCTTTGAGGGCTGCAGTGTGGAAACTTCCTGCTCCATCGAAACTGAAACACTTTATATGGCAAGCTTTATTAGGAGCAATTGTTGTAAATGAACAGTTGATAAGTCGTAAGTTGCAAGCGGATAATGCTTGTGCTCACTGTGGTGTTGATTGCGAAACCATAAATCATGCCCTTTTTATTTGTCCCTTAGCTTTACAGTGCTGGGTCCTTTCGCAAATCCCGACACCGTTTGGAGTATTCCCATCGGATAAGCTGCTTGAGAACATGCAATACTTGCTTTCGGGTGTTGAGACACCACTTTCCCACAAGGTATTCCAAATGTTTCCTTGGTTATTATGGTATATTCCGAAAGCAAGGAATGCAAAATGTTTCAACAACTCATCCTGGAGCCAAACGAATATCATAGACTTAGCCTCACCAGAGGCAGAGCGATAGCTATCAGCCAATACAGAACATGACTTAACGCGAACGCCTATAAGTCTTGAGAGGAGGGTTTTAACTGAGAACTTACCCAGTTCCATTGATTGGTGTAGTTTTGACGGTTCGTGGAAGTTGGGGGATACCATAAGTGGTTTAGGATGGTATATGCCACAAACTGAAATTGCATCTATCATGTACGGTTGTGCGGAGGTCAGATGTGACAAATCACCTTTACACACTGAATTACTTGCTTTAATGTGGACGCTAAAATGCTTATCGAACATTAGCAGGACATGTAATTTATTTATCAGCGATTCCACCAAATTAGTGCTCTTACTTCAGAATCCGGATAATTGGCCGGTTTTTGCAGATGAATTAGCAGAAATTCATCATCTGAAGAAGACCTATCCCCAGTTTGAAGTGGCATATAGGAGAAGAAGCTGTAATACAATTGCGGACCTCCTTGCAAGATCAGTCAGAGAAAAGAATTTGTTATCATCCTTTGTTGACACCTCACATCCGAGTTGGTATTCGATGCCTCCTTTAGTGCCTTAATTGTTATTGTGTTGTTTTAATTTTATGCTTTTGTTGTTAAAAAAAAAAAAAAATAAAAAATAAAAAATAAAATAAAAGGATAATAGCACTAGACAATATCATTATCTTCTATAATTAGTTTTTTNGATAATAGGTTCTGTGTTACACTTTTCTTTTATTCTATTTTACCCAGGGCCGGCCCTAGGCAAAGCCGTATGAAACATTCGCCTACAGCCCCCATATTTTATAAGCTCATCTTCATAGTTAATAGGCCCCCATAACTTATATATGTCTATTTTTTATGGCCTCCAAAAAAATAAAATAAATTACAAGCCTTAACTTTTTTTAATTTTGTTTCAAGCCCCCAAAATTTCAAGCCCGGCCCTGATTTTACCCTCACATTAACGCTTCACTCTCTATTTTCATTGTACTGGCATATTCAATTTTATCCAGATGTTTGATTATTTTCACCAACTTTTTTTGGTTAATTTTTTTGTTTGTGTGTAACTAATTTGCTTTTTTTTGGTGGGTGGAAGGAGAGAAAAACTCTCCTACCGAAATTATAAATTAAAACTTAAACCGAACTACAAAGCCACACGTCTTTGGCTCATAACGCCATTATTATCCGCTACTCTTATCTCGTCACACAAAGAAGGACAATCAACTAACAAATGAAAACCAAAAAGTAAAGAGAAAGCATGATTCGCTAAGCTATCCGCTAACCGATTCGCTTCTCTATAAACATGTGAAATACGGACAACCCAGTCCTTCGAAAGAAAGCCATAGCACAATCGTGCTAGGAACGACAATGGATGAGACTCCTCAATCGTGCCTTGAAGAAAGCCCACAACCATTTCCGAATCTACTTCCAACTCTAACCTTCTCACACCATGTTCCCAGGCAATGTACAAACCATAGTAGACACCCCAAAGCTCCGCCATTGGTGCCGAACACACCCCAATATTAAGACAAAAACGCACACACCACTGTCCCGTCTCACTTCTAACGACACCACCAGCACTAGCAAGACCAGGATTACCTCTAGACGCACCATCGGTATTCAGCTTCCACCAATCATGGGTGGGAAAAGTCCAGCCAATCCACCTCACCTCACGGGTTCGTACCCCTACTTGCTGATGGACCGCTTTGTAAGCCTTCCATACTTCAACCACTGTACTCATCACAAATCTTGTACGGTCCCGACATCGAGCTAACTCACCAAAAATGCGACCACACCGCCACTTCCAACTCCACCATAAGGCCATAGCAAAAAGTGTAGACCAAGGAACATCATACTGCATTGTCATCTCACCCAAATTAGTATATAACCAATTAAGCAAAGGTTCTTCAAAAAATTGTTGTAGCTTCCTCGGAGGGACCACTCGACGCCAAATCCCAGCAATTGATGGACAATCCCTTAAAACATGAAGTATTGTCTCATCCCCGCCATTACATACGCTACAAACACCAGACAGACATAAATGTCTCCGGTATCGTTCCATATTAACCATCAGACATTGATTCGCCACCTGCCAGAGAAAAGTCTTAGCTCTTGCTATAGCCTTCACGCTCCAAATACGATTAAACAAATCGCTCATTGACTGCCGCGACATCACATTCCTTGTTAACACATTATAGGTCGATCGGACTGAAAATTTACCATCAGCCGCATCACTCCAAGACAACCGATCCCGAGAACCCGTAACATGATCCACCACATAAGATAACAAAGTATGTTTAATTCTCTCAGATAGGAAATGCGTTATTTGATTAAACTTCCAACCATTACCATCTTGCCACATGTCCGAAACTGTTACCTCGTCGAAACCCGCCGGCAAGTCATGACTTGCTTGATTTTGGAGACTCTCTTCACCCATCCATATATCAACCCAAAAACGTGCACACCTACCATCACCAATTACCCAAGAAAGATTCGGCCATACAACCATCTTCAATCCCAACATAATCCCACGCCAAAGTACCGACCACTCGCTCTTAGGTATGAACCAAGAATCATCTTGAACCGATGTCACCTTATACTTATGACGCAACACTTGCGCCCATAATCTGT
>OVBE01011507.1:0-14120 GCA_900406425.1 Iberis pinnata
AAAGAAACAATTAAAAGCAACAAATCAAACTAAAATAAGCAAAAGATCCAAAAGTTTGCAAAGTTGTTCTTAGGAAAGATTAGGAAAAAGCATAAGATACCTAAAAATTAGGTAAAAGTGTTTAAATAGTATCCTAAAAAGGCATTGGGTTAACCCATAAACATTTGGGTTANACATTTGGGTTAACCCAATTAAAGCTGGGTTTAAACCAAAAACGGTAAGTCCAAGGTTGAATTTTTCAGATCGATATCGGTTTGTCTTGACTAGTACGCCAAACCGGTACTGAATTTCTTCGTGTGTACCGGTTTGAGCCAACCGGTACACCAAACCGATGCTTAGTGCCTGATCAAAATTATCTGCTCGTACTGGTTTGTGCAAACCGGTACGCCTCTGTTTCTCTTGTACTAGTTTAGCCAAACCGGTACCTTATTCTGGTATACCGCTATTCTTCATCTTTTTGCACCTTTTAAGCTCCTTTAATCCACGTTTTTGGTTCTTCTGCTTCTAACACCAGTAGAAATGAAATGCAAATGAAAATGTATGATAATTAACCTAAATGCACATGAATCTAGCTAGAATGAATGCAAAACAAGAGTAAAAATATGCTAAAAACATAGTATATCAACTCCCCCAAACTTATCCTTTCCTTGTCTGCAAGCAAACTGCAAAGGAAAGTGAGCGAGAGAGGTTTGTAAGTGGAAACCCCAAAGCCAAAAGATTAAGAAAAAGCCTAGTGGACTAACATCCAAAATTTGATACATCATTAGTCCCAAGCCAATATTTTTACTCATAAAATCATCCAAGCATTTTCACAATTCATTCTATTACCAAAGGCAAGTGATCCACCTATCTAGTCTAAATTATCTTCTTACATTTAAATTCTTTTAAATAGTGAAGCATGCACAAAAGATAACTCAAAGGTTTCAATTGGTGAGGTTGAAAGGGGATTCCAATGCATCAAAAGATGGTTTACACTCAATCATTGGGTATCACTCAAAAGGGAGTGATTGAATTAGCAAAATCAAACCGAGACAAAGGGCAATGGGGCATACAATCTCTCAAGTTACATTCTAAGCATTCCCCAATTCCAAAGTCATATTCTACCAACATCCAAGAGTTACAACCATCCCTTTTTAGATCTAAAACTTTCCTAACAACTCTTTCTTTTTGAATCTTTTTGATTCTAGGCTTTTCTTTTTTCCCCACTAGATTCTTTATTCTTTCCTTTCCACCCATTAAACATGTTTTAGCTCTTTTTGCATCCTTTTATTTCTTAGGCTAATCTTGTTAAGTTTTTGTGATTTCCTAGACTTTACCCTTATAAAACTAAGAGCTTTTCTCTATTAGAACTTAGGGGCTTCCTTCTTTCATTTTTGAACTAGTGGGAAATAATCATTATTTTTGCTCATTCACCCAACATTTTTATTTTGAAGGATCATGATAGGTTCATGTTTTAATTCCTAAAATTACACTGCAGAGAACATAACCTCGAAGTATAGTAAAAGGTAAAATCCTACAAGGACCAGATAGTGCGACTCTCAGTTAAAAATCGATTATAGCTAAGACCGAAATAAAAAAAAGATTGTTTTTCGAACGAATAAACATTAAAATAAATAAGAAAAAAATGAATGTAAGCCAATTAAATAAAACGCTAGGCGATAGGGAAGTTCCACATGTATTCAGGTTTGAAATTCAGGTTGACAAAGTTCTCAACTCAAAAGACAACAATAGACTAATCTCCTCCTGAAGTATTAGATCCCTATGATAGAATTGCTAGAAATAAAGACTAAATTTCTCCCGATTCTTAGATCTCTAAATTAGAAAATTAAATCATGAAGTGATTACATATTCGATATGTTCATAAGCATCAAAGACAATACTCCCGCAAGCAGAGATACTTACTCATCTAGACTAGGTCAGATTAAATCATGAACTAGGTGATGAGGCTAATTCAAGAAATGATAACAAAGCTATACTAAGAACTTAACAAATTGAATATATTAAAGTCAAACCCTAATCATCAAAACCTGTTTTTCCTGGGAAATCCCTAAAACCTAACAAAGAGACTACTCAGACATAGCCAAGCAATCAACAATCTTTAATAGAGAAAGCATATTCAAAGACCAGATTTAATAAAATAAGAGAGTTCAAAATTCTTCTCCAAATACAGGCGTCAGAATTCGTCTCTCTCATAAAAGCTCTCAAAAAGTAATGAATTGTAAAACTGAATTGTGTTATGTGTTTCTGCTGTTGTTTAATAAAACCCTAAGCCTCTAGCTTATATAGAGTTCAAAAAGAATATAAAACCTAATAAGGAAAACCAATGAAAAGTCTTGAGGATTGAAACGTCTTTTTGGCAAACTTCAAATAATCTCGAGCATATGGATCGATCGATATGTCGTCCTTTACTTCATGGATCGATCGATCTAAGTGTGGATTGATAGAGCTCAATTTCCAAAACTTTAATAAGCTTTTGGATCGATCGATCTCCACATAGATCGATCGATCTACTCCATCACGTGCTGCACATAATTCTAATGCGAGATAGCTTGACTAGTCGTCAGTAAAATCGCCATCACTTTTGATTGCATCGATGGATTGACCTCAAATCACTTTCATATGAAAGCTAACTCACGTGGCCAGTTCGATTTAAAATGTAGATTAACTTTTGGCTCCTCTGATGAACTATGCTTCTGCATTTTCCAAATCGCATCCATTTTGTGCACAAATCCACCTTTTTTCTCCAGAACGTCAAAAACACCTAGAGTCGTGAAAATATGCCAAAAACACATGGAAAATACTCGAATGATGCCAAATAGGAGGTATAAATACCCACTAAAAGTCATCAAAATTGAGTGATATCAATTCCCCAACACTTAAATCTTTGCTTGTCCTCAAGTGAAGTAAGACCCAATCTAGAGAAAAGGTTTTGAAACCACACAGGAACTCTCAGAATCTCAGCAACTTCAAGCGTAAATTTCAAAACTTAAAAGTCTTCGATCCTAAATAACCACTATGAAAGAACTGTTTTACACCACATAACTAAAAGCATGTTTCCTACTCTAAATCTAACATCAATCAAACCATCAAGTCATCTAAACAAGCTCATTAAGTTCATTTTAATTAAAATAGATGCATTCTTACCTATAGGGTATCGATTCAATGCACACAAGCACCTCTTCTGTCAAAATGCCCATACCAAATAGAGCATCAATCGACTTCTGGTCCTGACCCTTTTCCCCCCTTTCTCACTCCTTTTTTTCTCTTTTTTATTATTGCTTTTCTTTTTTCTTTTCTATTTCACATTTCTGTGCATTTCTTTTTGTGGATGCTAAAAACCCACAATGAATTTTATCTAATTATCTTAATGAGGATATTGTTGATCTTGTCAAAATTAGAAAGAAATCACAACACAAGCTCAGATCGAAAAGAAAAATTATATATTTATTGATTTCAATGTTGTTAAAACAAAAGAAAACAAGTCAATTCTCAATCTCAGTTCGAAGTAAAAATGATCATGATCTCTTCATTCTCTCTCTTCTTGCTTTATATCCCCATCCGTCTTGCTCGGGTTGTTCCGATCTTCTCGGGTTGTTGGGATTGCCATGACCTAGTATCCGTTTGATCGGATTTTGCTCACCTTCTGCCCAAGTCGTCTACGATTTGAGTATCGGATCACTCGCGTTTCATGCCTAGGTAGAAATCTACTAGGTAAATTGTTTTGCATCTTGATACACGCTGAGCTGTTATCTAGGAACTGATACTAGTTGAAATAGAAACCTGCTGAGGGGGTTTCGACACCAACAGATTAGCCACCAGGTCTCCTTACGAGCTTATCGAGGTTGGTGACCTTCGAGAATTGGTGGAAATTCACCCTAAGACCGTCTGTTTCACAATGATATCCATTCGTCATTGTTGTTTAAATATGCACGAGTTTGTATATGATAATCGCATGTGCATTTGCATCCTTTATGCTCATCTGGATAATACCATTCCCCCCCCCAAGTATTTAGCATTATTTGGGCCGATTTGTTACGATTTCGGTTGAGGAAATCTCAACAGTCTTGCGATTGATTTTACCCTAACACGCGGCGCGTCTCCCTATTTGGATTTCAAAATTGTCATGATTACTCCTACAAAAAGGTGGTCTTGCACTATTCGAGGCAGTTACTACTACTCCCTTCTCTCTCCTCAAGCGCTTGGAACCGCCTCCCCACTACGCATTCAACCTTCCACTCCTTCTATCTATATTCGCAGCCTAAAGGTACAGTTTCTAAATTTCTTATATTTCTTTAATTTCTGCTAGGATTTGCTATTCCCTCTTCCAATCCATTCTCATATGTTTGATTGTTTTTGTTTTGAGTGTGGTGTTATAAAGAAGGAGGTGTTTGAAATTTTAGGTAGCCTTACCCAAGAGACGGAAGTTTAGGGCTTAGGTGGTATTTCGCGGGTGTGGTATAGTAGTATTCTCCTCTCGATTTTGTCGGAGTATTTGTAGATAGGATAGGTGAAAACGACAAGTACTGGGTATTATTTTCGTCGGAGTATTTGTTTTTCGCAGGTGGTATAGTAGTATTCTCCCATGTGGTTATGTGAGACATAGCGTTTTGTACGTCATGGAGGTGGTCCACTGATTTGGTAGGAGCCCCGGGTTGAGGCTTGCTTTTGCTGTAATGAGAAGAACGAATACGTCTCCCCCATTTTTTGAGAAAAATCCATGAAGAAGGAAAGGGTGGGCTGGGTCGGAGTGTGAAAGACGAACACATCTCCCCCATTTTTTGAGAAAAATTCATGAAGAAGGAAAGGGCGGGCTGGGTCAGAGTGTGAAGGACGAATACATCTCCCCCATTTTTTTAGAACAATTCATGAAGAAGGAAAGGGCAGGCTGGGTCGGAGTGTGAAGGAGGAAAACATCTCTCCAATTTTTTGAGAAAAATTCATGAAGAAGGAAAGGGCGGGCTGGGTCGGAGTGTGAAGGACGAATACATCTCCCCCATTTTTTTAGAACAATTCATGAAGAAGGAAAGGGCAGGCTGGGTCGGAGTGTGAAGGAGGAAAACATCTCTCCAATTTTTTGAGAAAAATTCATGAAGAAGGAAAGGGCGGGCTGGGTCGGAGTGTGAAGGACGAATACATCTCCCCCATTTTTTGAGAAAAATTCATGAAGGAGGAAAAGGCTGATGCGAATTTGAAATAATAAATTACAACAGCTGAATTCCTTTTGAAGGAATTGCCTACGTAACCTGGAGATGGGGATCAAGCCGAGGTCGTAGTTCACTGATTTGAAAGGTATAAATATGCGTGAAAATAGAAGGGGAAATTATTTGCTAGTCGTCAACAAAAATATTTCTTCAAGTGTTGAGCATTCCAAGGATGTTGGTCTTCGTTCCCTTCTGTGTCCTCTAGTTTGTATACTCCTCGCTTGATGACCTTGGATATTTTGTATTGTCCTTCCCATTTGATGCCCAACTTTCCTACGTTCTTTTGCAAACGTATCGTCGCCTGGTCTCTCCTTTCAGCAACGGTATCTGCTATGTCGATGAGCCACTGGTCATTTTGATCCGTGTTTTGAGGTGTCAATTCGACTCTGAGGCTAAGAACTTCGGTTTCAGCTGTTAATACTGCCTCAGTTCCGTACACCAGAGCAAATGGTGAGTCGTTTGTTCCTCTTCTAAGTGTAGTTCGGTATGACCAGAGTACTTCCTCTGATTCGTCTACCCATCTTCCCTTTTTTGGCGTCCAACCTTTTCTTTAATCCGTCTAAGATTGTCTTGTTAGCGGCCTTGACCTAGCCGTTGGCCTGTGGGTAGTAAGGTGTCGAGAACGTTATATTTGTGCACATTCGTTCGCAAAAGTCTTTGAATCGATCTAAGGCGAATTGGGGACCGTTGTAGGTGTGGATTTCGTAGGGGATCTCATGGCGGCAAATTTTGTTCTTCTAGATGAAGGATTCCATGTTCTCAGATTTAACTTTGGCGAATGATTCGGCTTCTATCCACTTGGAGAAATAGTCTCTTAGGACGAGGAGGAAATGTTTCTGTTTCAACCTGTGTATTGGGCCAATAATGTGTATAGACCGTCTCATGAATGGGTAAGGTGCTGTGATGGATTGCATTTCCTCGGTTGGTCTGCATATCAATGGCGCATGCTTTTGGCATTTTTTGCATTTCAAAGCGTTTTGTTCGCAGTCCGTGATCATGGTTGTCCAGTAGTTCAAATGTTATTTTGAATGCCAGTGCCCTGCCGCCTGAATGATTTCCGCATGCTCCATCATGCACCTCCCTTATTATCTTCTTTGTCTCGTGGCCGGATATGCACTTTTGTAGCGAGCCATGTACATTCCATTTGTAGAGGTTGCCGTCTAACTGAGTGTACCTAGCACTTTTGGATTTAAGCTTTATGGCATCCCATTTCTTTGGTGGCAGGATCCCATCTGTTATATAGGCTAGTATCTCGATTCGCCAGTCTATTTCCACTTCGATCTCGTTCGTTTCCATTGGAATCCTTTTCGACGTCCTCTGGATCTGGATTGGCGTTGTATTCCTCGATCAAATCCTGGATGACACAAGTAGCTTTCGCGATGGAGATGCTGGGCCTATTAATTGTTTCAACCGGTACGACCCTTGTCATCTACGGATCCATAGTTGAGGCCAATGCGGCTAGGGCGCCAGCAGGTATATTTTCACCTCCAGGGATTTTGATCAGGTCGAAATTTGCAAATTCACATCAACGGGGTTTCACCACGCCTAGGTATGCTTCCATTCTATCGTCTCTCGTCTCGTATTCTCCACTGAATTGGTTTGCTACTAAGAGGGAGTCATAATAGGTTGTTACTCGCTTAGCGCCGATTGTTGTTGCCAGTCGTAGCCTGGTGATTATCGCTCCGTATTCAGCTTTGTTGTTTGATGCCGCGTAAGCCAATCGAAACGATTGTTCGACCATCTCCCCGGTTGGGAAGACCAAACGTACTCCTACTCTGGAACCGTGTTCCGAGCATGCCCCATCTATGTATAGGGACCATTTTGCTTCATCTGGCTGTACTGTTGGGTTCATCTCAGGTGGTCGTTCTATTAGGAAGTGTGCCAATACTTTATACTTGGCGCAGGCTCAACTCTTGAATTCTATATCGTACTCGCTGAGCTCAAAAACCCATTTGGAGTACTGTGCAAGACTGTTCGTAAGGTTGATTCGAGTACACAACCATCTAGTTTCGGCATCGTCCATGATTTTTTTGAGGTAGAAAATTGGCCTTTGGTCGCCTAGCTCCTCGCGTACAAGTACTGAGTTGACTGCATGGGATGACACTGCTATGTAAAGGTATAGTGTTTCCCCCTCCTGGGCTTTCGAGAGGACTGGTGGGGTCATGAGATAGGTTTTTAATTCCTTGAACGCTGATTCGCATTCTTCATTCCAGACGAATTTGTTTTTACCTTTCAGGAGGTTATAGAATGGAAGGCACTTGTCACTGGATTTAAATATAAACATAGTCAGAGCAGCTATGCGTCCAATTAGTCTATGTACATCTCTAGTGTTTTTGGGTGATGGCATTCTTAATAGCACGTTGATATGTTTCAGATTTTCTTCGATCCTCCTTCTTGTCACCAGGTAGCTAATGAATTCCCCTCAGGTTACTGTGAATGTGCACTTTGCCGGGTTCAGCTTCATCCCATAGGTATTTAGTATTTGGAAACAAGTGCGTAGATCGCCCACGTGAGTGTCCTGGTCAGAGGATTTGACGAGCATGTTGTCTATGTAGATTTCCATCATTTTCCCCAATTGTTCCGAGAACATTTTGTTAACTAAAGGTTGGTAGGTTGCATCTGCGTTCTTCAAGCCGAAAGGCATTTCTTTGTAACAATAGATGCCTCTGTCCGCTGTGAAAGCGGTTTTTTCCCTGACGTCGGGGTGCATGAGTATTTGGTTGTAGCCTAAGAAGGCGTCCATAAACGAGAGCAATTTGTAACCAGTTGTGGCTTCGACGAGCTGATCTATGTTTGGTAATGGGAAACTATCCTTGGGACATGATTTGTTCAGGTCGATGAAGTCTATGCAAAGTCTCCATTTTCCATTCTTTTTCTTCACCACTACTAGGTTAGCCAGCCATTCTGGATATTTCACCTAGGTGATTGAACATGCTCCTAACAACTTTTCTACCTTGTTTCTGACTGCTTGAGCCCGCTCAGCCCCTAGTTTGCGCTTTTTCTGCTTACCCGGTTTGTAGATCGGATCCGCATTTAGTTTGTGAAACATAATGTCCAAGCTTATTCCTGGCATGTCCGTCATGTTCCACGCGAAGGTGTACTTATTTTCTTTGAGGAAGGAGATTAGCTCTTCTTTTAAGTCTTTTTGAATTTTTGACCCTATGCTGACACAGCGCTTTGGGTATCCCGTGTATATACAGTACTGCGTTACCTCGTCGAGTTTTGGTTCCTCGTATGTCAGCTCCGCAGGCAGGGTGGGCTCCCCGATCTGTAATTGCTATAAAGCCTTTTCTTGGAGTTTTATTTCAGCTAGGTAGCAATCTCTGATTGATCTTTGACTTTAATCATTTTGATCCCTTCCTTAGTAGGGAATTTGACGCATTGATGGTACGTAGATGGGACAACCTTCATTGCATTTATCCATGGCGTTCCCAGGATTACGTTGTATATTGCTGGCTTGTCGATCACTGTGAATTCGATCATCCTCGATATCCCAGCTGCGTGCATTAATAGTTTGATAGTTCCAATTGTCATGGAAGTTTTGCTGGTGAAGCTGGTCAGTGGCGCAGGTGGTCCTTTAATTCGCGAGGGGTCTATGTCCATTTTTGCCAAAGTCTCTTTGAAGATAAAATCTACTGAGCTCCCCGTATCTATCAGCACTCTTGCGATTTTGTACTCTTCAACGATTAGTTTGATGACTAGTGGATCAGCGTGAGGGATGTCGAGTCCTATTATGTCCAACTCGTCGAACGCTATAGGCTCGCCTGTTTCCAAGGGCTTGATTTGCCAGTTCTCATATGATGTCGCCCTGCGCCCATATGCTTTGATCGCAGTTACCGAGTTTAGGCCAAACTGGTGATTCCCCATTATCATATTAATTTGTTTTTTGAAAGGTGGGTTCGGCGCCAATTGAGGTAGTTCTTCTTGAACTCGTTTTGGGGGGGGGGTTGTCCTCTTCGGCCTGCTCTTCTGCCCCTTGCTTGGGGTTGGTTGTCTTTGCTTTGCCGGGCTCCACTAATTTTCTAGACTGGTTTTTACTGAAGAGGAAAGACTTGAAGCTTCTGCATTCTTCAGTGGAATGCCCATTTTAGTTATGGTATTCGTAATGCTTTTTAACGCTTCCTTGCTCCTCATCTCGTTTCCATTGATTCCAGGGTCCGTTCTTGGGCTTTCCTGCGAAAAGCGTCTGATTACTCGCTGGGGCGTTTCGCCTCGGGGCAGTGACCTGAGTCACTTGACCCTTTTCTCTGGTTTCTTTTCGAATTTCGATTAGATCCTCTTCTATTTCTGAGAACACATTTCCTCTATGGAGTGCATCATCGATCGTTGCATGTGGGTTCAATATCAGATCTTTTCTTAATTTGGACTCTCCCTAGACCGCATTTTTGAGGGCGGTAATCGCGACGTTATCAGTGACTACTACTTGGGATATCACCTCTTTGAATCTGTCGATAGGGGTGGGCATAAAAACTGATAACCGAATAACCGACCGTAACCGAACCGAAAATTTGGTTTTGGTTAGGGTTTGGATACTCTATAATAACCAAATGGATTTCAATTATACTATCCACTTGTTATTGGTTAGTAACCGAAACCGAACCGATAACCAATGGATAACCAAATAATCGAATATATATACATATAGATATAGAATTCTTAAAATATTATATATATATATATATATATAATAAAATTAAAGACAAAGAATCATAAAATTCTCTTAGATATAAAATTTTTATTATTTATAAATATTTAATATTATTAACATTTATTAAGAAATATATAATCTTTCGTTTCTAGTAGTTTTTCTATTATAACTTGAATACTTGATGCTTGTAAGTTCAGGATTTTTTTATTTTTCTTGGTAATTCGGCTTTTAGTCGGTTATTTTTTTGTTTTTAATTGGTTTTTTTGTTTTTAATCGGTTACTTACGGTTTTTAATCGATTATTTTTGGTTAGTAATCGGTTATATTTTGGTTTTTCATTGGTTATTTTTCGGTTTTTATTCGATTTTATTCTCGATCATTAATCGGTTACTAACCGAACCGAACCGAACCAATAGATATCCGAACCGACCGAAACCGAAATCTCTAAAATAACCGATTGGATACTACATTTTCCTAACCATAATAACCGAAACCGAATACAACCGAACCGAAACCGAATGGTTAACCGAATGCCCAGCCCTATATGTCGATGAATTGTGGAGGGCCTCATTTGGACCCTGGGTCATGCTCCACATGTCTGTGTCTGAGATGTCCCTCTTGATGTATACCGAGTAGTGTTTTAAGAACATCAGGCTCATTTGGTTGAAACTGTGGATTGATCGTTTGGGAAGCTAGGAGAACCATGTGAGTGCTGGTCCTTGTAGGTGCTCGCTAAACAGCTGGCAGTACCCTGTGTCCTTTTCATGTTCGTCGAATTGCGTTCTTCCGACTGCAATCCTAAAGGCGGTCATGTACGCACTGGGATATGTCTTTCCTTCGTAAAAAGGGATTTTGACTTTTCTAGGGTTCCGCACTTTACTATTCTTTATGAGTGCGGCGTACAAGCTTCAAAGTGTTTTTTCCATCAGACGGTCTAACTCCGGCGTCGAGCTTATGGCTTGATGAACTTTGGAATTCATCTCTCGGAAAGCCTATTGTAGGGAGTCTTTGAAATCCTAGATCTCCCTGATCGATCGTTGAGGTCGCTTGTCTGCACGAGAAGGTGGGGTACGGGTGTCGTCCTCATATGCATCTGATTCTCCCTCGGATTCCTCGGATATGTCAGCTATGTCTCTTTTTTCCTCCGAAGCCACGGGACTCTGGGTGCGACTTGGCTGCCCGGTTTATCCATTGGGTCGATAATATCTTTGGTTGGATTGTTCTCCCTCGGGACTTCCGTCAGGTGGGATCTTTGTAGTATCGGCGCGTTCTCGCGTCTTGACTGAGCGCGGGGTTGGAGTGAAGTGCAGCCTCCTAGAGTGTTCTCCCGAGATGGGGTATCGCCGTGTGGAAGTGCTGGTTGAGCGGTGTCGTGAAGATGTTGCTCGTTCTAACCATTTGGTTATTGCTTTTGTTTGGTCCACGGACTCCTTTGTCATCTGGTTGAGCATGTCAAGCAGGGATCTGTTCAAGGCATCTTGTGTCTCCAGCTTCTCGGACATGTATTGTATGGATTGGAGTAGTGTTTGGATCGCGCTAGCATATCCGTCAGATGGTATGGATGTGTTTTCCGTCATGGCGGAGTTCAATTTGGCTGTGGTTTTCATTCTTGCGTTATAGAACTATGCTTTTCCCCGCAGACGGTGCCAAATTTTGGATGCTAAAAACCCACAATGAATTTTATCTAATTATCTTAATGACGAATTCATTTTTCTTGTCGAAGTTAAGAAGGAATCTCAACACAAACTCATATCAAAAAGAAAAAGTATATATTTATTGATTTCGATGTTGTTAATACAGAAGGAACGGTGTTAATTCTCAATCTCAGTTCGAAGTAAAAATGATCATGATCTCTTCATTTCTCTCTCTTAATGGTTTATATCCCCCTCCGTCTTCCTCGGGTTATTCCAATCTTCTCGGGTTTTTGGGATTGCCCATCTCGGTGCCTCCCCCTTATCTTGGAACTGCCATGACCTAGTGTCCGTTTGCTTGGCTTGTGCTCACCTTCTGCCCAGGTTGTCTACGAATTAAGTATCCGATCACTTGTGTTTCATGCCTAGGTAGAAATCTACTGGGTAAATTCTTTTGCATCTTGATACACGCCGAGTTGTTGTCTAGGAAGTGATACTAGTTGAAATAGAAACCTACTGAGGGGGTTCCGACACCAACACTTTTCTTTTTATTTTTTAAGCAGACGACAATTCGCTATGGTTGACTACGGACTTCTAGGTCATGCTTTCAACCCTTTTTCTTAACCATTTTTTATTTTCCGAAGGGAGACAGAGAAAGGATCTGGATCATACTGAATGAAGTTGCCGGTTTTACAGAACAACGAAGAGCAAGGCACTTAGCTTTCAAAGTATCTTACAACCACAAGCAAGAGAAATTAATTTCAAATTAAGTCCTATCATGGTAGAGCTAGCATCATATCATCAACAATCCAAAAGATCCATACTTTCAGGATAAAAACAATCAGCAATGGGGTTCCAATCCTAAACATACTAGTTAAATCTAGGCCAGTAATCTAAAAAGATCAATACTATACTCACATTAAATTCTAGTCATTGTTCCTTCAACTCGACTAGACACGACTAATTTAAAACGGAACTTTTTTGGAAATTATCACAAATCTGATGAAACATCCAAAAAGACACAAAATATGGTTAGTAGATATACTCCCTCCCCCAGACTTAAATCCCACCGTCCTGGCGTGAGAATAAACCCAAGAGAAGGAAAAATGAACATAAAATAAATAGATAAAATGAATAGTTCAAAAGAGTTTCAGTACTTACCTGGAAGAAGAGATCGGCTTGTTTTTAATATGAAGGATAGATCGATCTCTGCCAACGTATTAAAGAGATCCATGGGCATGGATCGATCGATCCATAGAAGGATCGATCGATCCATAGAGGGATCGATCGATCAGTATGTCCGACAAAATTTCCTGAATTTTCCTGAAATATCCCGTAAACTCAAAACTAAATATTAATAGGTTAGTAAACTAAATAGGACTGACTCTAATCAAAAACCAAATAAAATTAAAATTAAATTAGTGGGTTGCCTCCCACTCAGTGCTTTAATTAACGTCTATAGCTAGACTTACTCTTCTAAGTTAAAGGTAATTCAAAACCAGTAGAGGAAATAGTTCTACCATCCACATCCGAGATCTGCAGCTTCAGCATCTTATGCATAGCTGCCTTTTTGAAATCAATTCCCTTGTCTTTAAGATCTTGAGCAAAGGTTATTCTAACCTTAGAGAAAGGTTTTGGAAAACCCTTACTCTTCACCCAATACTCAACCCATTCTTCACTCAATGACTTGGGAATCAAAGTCATATGAGTGTTCTTCTTGCCCTCTTTCAAACCCCTTTAACCTTTATCCTTGTCTTTTGAAGCTTGTTTTGGAGCACCTTTTTCTTTTCCTTGACCAGTTAAATCCAACTTGGCATTCTCATCGATCTTCTTCAAGTTTATCTTACCCCTTTTCTTGATTCTTAGGGTTGGACCCTTGATTGGAACTTGAGATTCCTTGTTTATGACCTTAACATCAGAGTCTTCAAATTTGGATTGAGAAATCTGCGCCGCTTTTATCTCTTTGATCATGATTATACTTGATGTAGGTATGTAAGGTACAAAGGGATAATAGTATGTTTTCTAGATGTTCGTGAGACAGATTCGTTTCTTGGGAACATGCATCATAGCTCCTACTGATGCTAAGAAAGGTCTCTCCAGAACTAGTGACCCCTCTGAATTTCCATTTGTGTCAAAGACATAGAAATCAATAGGAATTATGCAATCTCCTACTTGAACCATTACATCAGCTACAAAACCGCTTGAAGACACAACAAAATTGTTAGCCAATGCAAAACACATTCTTGAAGCTCTGATATCCTTAAGTCCTAGATTTTAAACGACCATCTTTGACATGACGCTGACATTAGCACCAGTGTTACATAGTGATTCCTTGAAGAGAACTCTTTTTACTTTAACTGGAATAACGAATTCACATGGGTCCTCTAACTTCTGAAGTCTTCTTAATGGAATAAATTGCTGAGAAACAACATCATAGTACATGTTTTCTTCATTAGGAACATGAGGTCTATTGGGGCACGAGGTCTACACTTTTGCAAGTTTCGTGGAAGTTTGTGTAGGTTTCAGAGGTGGATCGATCGATCTCTTCACTTTTTGGAATTGATAAACAGGTTTTCACTCCTATCTAGCAAGTAATCCTAAACTACCTGAATATCTATGTAGTATTTAGGTGTCAAATCCA
>OVBE01011508.1:0-14118 GCA_900406425.1 Iberis pinnata
CAACAAATTCGTTTAATCCAAACCTGATAGGTTGATCATGAACGATACTCCAAATCTTAATCTGATTCACGTGATGTTGTCTACAAAGTAGATAATGTACTGTCTTAGTAGACCACACCATCGAGCTTTCACCTAGCTTGCCAATGATTCCAACAGGAAANCGAGCTTTCACCTAGCTTGCCAATGATTCCAACAGGAAATGTCTTCAGCTCTTCTGTGGGCGCACTAATCTACTTGGGCCAATTAGTGGGCTCGGGTCGGCTAGAGGTGAGAAGAGGATAGGAATGGGCTAGAACAGTCCACCTTGAACCCAGATGCGTAGAGAAATAACTCAGCGCGCGGAGAGCAGAGAGATAGCTCAGCGCGCGGAGAGCAAAGACAGCTCAGCAGTCAGAGAGCAGAGATAGCTCAGCGCGCGGAGAGCGGAGATAGCTCAGCGCGAGGTGAGCAGAGATAGCTCAGCGCGCGGAGAGCAGAGAGAGCTCAGCGCGCGGAGAGCAGAGAGAGCTTTGCGCGCGAATAGCAGAGCGAGAGCTCAGCGCACGAAGAGCAGAGAGAGATCAGCGCACGAAGAGCAGAGAGAGCTCAGCGCGCGTAGAGCAGAGAGAGCTCAGCATGCAGAGAGCAGAGAGAGCTCAGCGCGTGGAGAGCAGAGAGAGCTTAGCGCACGGAGAGCAGAGAGAGCTCTGCGCGTGGATTGCAAAGATAGCTCAGCACACGGAGAGCAGAGATAGCTTAGTGTGCGGAGAGCAGAGAGAGCTCAAGGCTCGGAGAGCAAAGAGAGCTCAGCGCGTAGAGAGCAGATAGAGCTCAGTGCGCGGAAAGCAGAGAGAGCTTGTCACGCGAAGAGCTCTGTTGGAGAATCCTGATGAAATACTTGAATACGGGATACAACAAGCCACACGAGACCCGTGAACATGAGAAGCGAGTGATGGGCCAGTGAACCTACCGCGGGCAAAGCATCGAGTGGGATTCCTCAAATCGCCAAGAAGCCCAGGTCGCAGGGACTCCGCGGAAGCGATCGAGCCAAAGCTTACGAGAAGTTCAAAAGGGTGTAACGGCGGGTCGAGATCATTGAAAACACATTGAGTGCAAGGGATATTGGGGCGAGCCGCAAAGAGGGTCCTATAAGTAATCTAGATAGAGGTCCGAAGAGAGGACCGAAAATCCTTTGTAAAACTTAGCATATCATTGAGAAAGTATAGTAACACTTAAGAATTTCTAATAAAGATTACATTCTTATTCATCTACTGTTAATCAAATTTGGTGTGAGGGAAATCTTGCTCTCACATTTTGGCGCCGACTGTGGGGACTCGAAGAAATTTCTGAAGAAGTCACCCTACCTAGCAAGAAGAGATGGATCCACCAGTGAACAACCATGCTGTTGATGCTCTAGCAGAGGTGAGGACTCTGCTTCCTACCCTGGTGAGCTCTGTCGAAAGACAAAAAGAATCAAGTGATGCATTCGCTTCTCCTTTCAACAGTCACGAAGAGAACATGACAACCCAGTTGGCGACCCTCGCGAGTTCCCAGACCGAGATGGAGGTGCGGTTGGAAGCGCAGAGGAATCTGCCTCCACCGGTGACGACGACAGACCTCCCTGGTGGGGATCCTGTCGGAGCAGGAGGCTCCACGAGCCGAAACCAGCCGGACCTCAAGGTTTCATTCTTGGTGGGAACAACGCCAATCCCCCAGAGAATTCTCAAGGAGGAGGTGGTTCCATTCCCCACGATGTCTTGAATACACCGAGTTCTGTTCGGGGTACGACGGACAACACTGGCGAGCTTCCTTCTGGCCGAGGTGCAGGAAACTACGAGAGCTTGCATCGGTCGATCGACAAGACGCATGCAGAATTGCTCGCTATGACATCAAAGGTCCACCGTGCATCGAGCACGGCACCGGAGATTGACCGTGTTATAGCGGAGACGGAAAGAACTCCGTTCAGTCCACGCATCACGGAAGCTAGGATAAAAGAGATCGAGAAGCTTAGACTTCCCCTCTATGAAGGAAAATCCGATCCAAAGGCGCACATGACCGCCTTTCGAATTGCGGTGACCCGCGCTCACTTCAGTGAGGAAGAGAAGGACGCGGGGTACTGCAGATTGTTTGTAGAGAACCTTACATGGTCCGCTCTGAAGTGGTTCTCACAACTCGAATCCGGGTCAATCGATAGCTTCACCCAGTTATCAGTGGCGTTTGTGAAACATTATTCCATTTTCATGGAGAAGGGTGCTTCAGATGCCGACCTATGGACGGTGACGCAAGGTTCAGTGGAGCCTCTGAGAAAGTTCATTGAGCGTTTCAAGGCCGTAAAGGCAAAAGTAACTGGAGTTAGTGAGTCCACTGCATTAGCCGCACTAAAGCATGGGCTTTGGCATGAGTCCCCATTCCGCTTCGACTTGACTATTCATAAGCTGGATACCATAGAGGATGCCCTTCATCGTTCCACCAACTGGATTGCTGCAGAAGAGGAGAAGGTAGCACTCTCCAAGAAGTTCAAGAATCCCACTAAGAGTTCTGATACCGGAGTCACACCAAGAAAATTCGAAAAGAAGGACAACATGGAAGTCCGAAGCGGAGGTGGAGGATCACACTCATACAATGTGGAAAAAGGAAGAATCCCCAATAAAGATGGATCAAGGATGATGGGGCGTAATCCAGACGCCTACTGTGAACTCCACAAGTGTAACGGACATGCCATTCACGAATGCTTCAAGCTCAAAAGCTTCATAAGAAAGAGACTCACGCAAAACGGTTTAGAAGGAGCGAACATCGACTTGGAAGAGGTTAGGCGCGAAATGGAGGCAGCTGAGGACCGTGACCAAGAGCCTGCGCCGAAGCAAAACTGCAGTCCGGAGAGAGCATAGGCCTCTAAGTCATCCCAGAAGAAGCGGATAAACTTCATCATGAGGGGATCAAGGCATTGCCGAGATTCAGTGTGTTCAATAAAATCCCACGTGAGAAGGGCGGACTTCGGGAAGGCTAGGTTCACTCCTTCTCCGAGGTGTGAAATTACCTTCACTGAGAGTGATTCTTTGCGGGTAGACCTTCCACATGACAACGTTCTGGTAGACCTTCCACATGTGTTGTTCCTCGAAACCTTGGTGCGCATGGGGATCAAGAAATCGGAGGTAAGAGGTCCCCCAACTCCTCTAACAGGATTCAGTGGGACAACCGAGATGTCGCTTGGGACAGTGCGACTCCCCGTGTCCGTATGCGGAGTGCTGTAGATGATAGATTTCACGGTGGTGGACCATCCTGCCGCGTACAATGCAATCAAAGGCACGCCCTGGCTACAAGAGATGAAGGCGATACCATCCACCTTTCACCAGTGTTTGAAGTTCCCGACCAACAATGGGCTAGGGACTTTGCATGGAAGTCTGAAGAACTCTCGCATGTGCTACCTGACTGGACATAAGAATAGAGTCCAATAGCAACTACAGAGCTCTGTAGGAATACCGCAGGATAACGAATCCTCTGGCAACCTGCAGAACGATGACAGCCCCGATGATGTCAGGAGCATTGCTGAAGAACACCACCAAATTCGTACGGTGCGAGAGTTGATACGATTCTTACGGAGTAACAAGAGCACTTTTTCTTGGGCGACAAGCGATATGCCAGGAATTGATCTTGAAGTAATTTCCCATGAGCTGAATGTCGATGTTGCGTACAAACCCGTTAAACAGAAGCGGCGAAAGCTTGGACCTGAAAAATCTCAAGCTGTTAATGATGAGGTGGAGAAACTTTTGGCAAACGGTTCTATTTGAGAAGTCCATTATCCCAAATTGTTGGCTAATCCTGTGGTGGTCAAAAAGAAGAATGGGAAGTGGCGAATCTATGTCGACTTCACTGATCAGAACAAGGCCTGTCCTAAAGACATTTTCCTGCTCCCACACATTGATCAGCTCGTGGAGGCCACGGCGGGAAACCATCTACTCTCCTTCATGGACGCCTTCTCTGGTTACAATCAAATTAGGATGCACCCAAGCGATCAGTTTAAGAAATCTTTTATTACTGACATAGGAATTTATTATTACGAGGTTATGCCATTCGGGTTGAAGAATGCCGCTGCAACTTACCAGAGGTTGGTGAATAAGATGTTTTCCACCCAACTTGGGAAAACAATGAAGGTGTATGTGGATGACATGCTCGTCAAGTCTTTAGAGGCCGATGAGCATGTTCATCACCTGTCGAAGTGCTTTGAGACGTTAAATCAATATGGGATGAAATTGAACCCAGAAAAGTGTTCATTTGCAGTTACTTCAGGGGAATTCTTGGGGTACTTAGTCACTGAAAGAGGTATCAAAGTTAACCCAAATCAGATAGCTGCGGTGCTTTCCATGCCGTCCCTGAAGTCGTTAAAGGAGGTGTAACGCTTGACAGGGCGCATAGCAGCTTTGAACAGGTTCATTTCCCAATCTACTGGTAAGTGCCTTCCATTCTTTCAGCTTTTGAAGGGGAACAAAAAGCTTAAGTGGGATGAACAATGTGAGGAAGCCTTCAAGCAGCTGAAAGGGTATCTCGCGTACCCTCCTGTCCTGGCAAAGCCCGTTCTCGGGGAACCTCTATTTTTGTANTCACTACATACGATATTGCACGGACCAAAAACAGTCCGGGAGAATTGTGAAATGGGCGATCGAACTAAGTGAATATGATATAGAATACAGAAATCGGTTAAGTACAAAGGCACAAGTCTTAGTAGATTTCCTCATCGACCTTCCGCTCGGGAGTCAAGAGAGTTCCCCTCTAGGTCAAGCTTGGGAACTTCATGTAGACGGTTCCTCCACCAGAGTCGGGTCAGAAGTGGGAGTTCAGTTTGAGTCCCCAACCCGGGAAGTGATTGAACAGTCCTACAAATTGGCACTCAATGCCTCTAACAACGAGTCGGAGTATGAAGCTCTTATCGCCGGATTAAGACTGGCACTTGGGATTGGCATTAGAGAACTTCGAGCGCGGAGTGACTCTTAGCTTGTGACTAGTTAAGTAAGCGGAGACTATGAAGCTAAGGATGCCAAGATGGAGGCATATGTAGCATTGGTTCGAAACATCATATCACAATTCGACAGCTTCGAGTTAACGTAAATACCATGAGGAGAAAACAGCACGGCAGATGCGTTGGCCGCGCTGGCATCCACGTCAGATCCGTTGGTCAGAAGAATAATAACTATGAAGACAATCGAATAACCAAGCATATCAAGTCATCATTCGATTATGGCCATCTAGACAAGGTCGATGAGAAGAAGAGCATTAGAAGAATCGAGTAGGGAAAAGAATGAGGATCCTGAAGCTCAGCTCAGGATGGAAAATCCCGAAGCTCAGCACAGGGTGGAGAATCCTAAAGCTCAGCTTGGGGTGGAGAATCCTGAAGTTCAGCTCGGGATGAAGAATCCTGAAGCTCAGCACAGGGTGGAGAATCCTGAAGCTCAGCTCGGGGTGGAGAATCCTGAAGCTCAGCTCGGGGTGAAGAATCCTAAAGCTCGGCTCGAAGTGGAGAATCTTGAAGCTCAGCTCGGGATGAAGAATCCTGAAGCTCAGCTCGGGGTGGAGAATCCTGAAGCTCAGCTCATGATGAAGGATCCTGAAGCTCAGCTCAAGGTGGAGAATCCTGAAGCTCAGCTCGGGGTGAAAAACCCTGAAGCTCAGCTCGAGGTGAAAACCCTGAAGCTCAGCTCAGGGTGGAGAATCCTGAAGCTCAGCTTGGGGTGGAAAATCCTGAAGCTCAGCTCGGGGTAGAGAACCTTGAAGCTCAGCTCGGGGTGGAAAATCCTGAAGCTCAGCTTGGGGTGGATAATCCTGAAGTCTCACCCGAGGCGAACTGGGGAACAACTCGTGACGATGACACAAGTAAAGACTAGCGAAGTCCTATAGAAGAATACATCACCACATGAAAGGTTCCTGAAGATAAGTGGGAAACACGTAAGCTAAAGGTCCGAAGCGCAAGGTTTTGCGTTATCCGTGGGATTCTGTACAAACAGAGTGTGGCGGGACCTTATCTTGCGTGTGTCGGTCCAGAGGAGGCTGAAACCATTATTAGAGAGGTGCATGAAGGTCAATGCGGATCACATTCAACAGGGCGTACTTTGGTGCTAAAAATCAAACATCAAGGGTATTTCTGGCCAACGATGGCGAAGGATTATGAAGAGTACGCCAAGCGATGCGAAATATGCTAGAGGGACGCCCCATTGATCCACCAACCGGCGGAGCTCTTATCCTCTATATCTTCTCTATATCCATTCATGAGATGGTCGATGGACATCGTAGGACCACTACACTCATCCACAGGAGGGGCGAGGTTCCTCCTAGTCCTTACTGACTATTTCTCTAAGTGGATAAAGGCAGGAGCTTTCAAGAATGTTACCGAGGCAGCGGTACAGAGGTTCGTATAGAGGAATGTCATATGTCTCCACGGGCTACCTTAAGAGATCATGACTGATAACGGGTAGCAATTCATTTCAAACAAGTTTGAGGCGTTCTGTGCTACCTAGTAGATAAGGTTGAACAAGTCTACCCCGCGGTATCCCTAAGGGAATGGACCAGCGGAAGCTTCTAACAAAACTCTTCTCAGCAACCTGAAGAAAAGATTAGGAGCCTTAAAGGGAGGCTGGGCGAAAAAACTCCACGGTGTCCTGTGGGGTGTCAAACCACACCACAAAAAACAACAGACGAAACACCATTCTCTCTTGTCTATGGAATGGAAGTAGTGGTTCCCGCCGAGGTCGTAGTCCCAAGTCTCAGGAGGGCGGTGAACACTGTAAGTCCGGAACAAAATGACGAGATGCTAGCCGATAGCTTGGACTTAGTAGACGAAAGGCGTGATGCCGCAATGGTAAGGTTGCAAAACTATCAGCACGCCGTGGCACGCCATTACAACGCACGAGTGAAGGTGCATTGTTTTGAACTAGGCGATTTAGTCCTCCAGAGAGTCTTCTCCAACACGGTAGAGTACGGCGCCGGAAAACTGGGCACAACTTGGGAAGGTCCTTATAGATTAACCAAGGTAGTGCGGTACGACGTCTATAAGCTAGAGTCAGAGGATGGAGTGCCAGTGCAAAGATCGTGGAACGCAATGCACCTCAAAGCCTACTACTAAAACATGTGTGAGCTCAAAGCAAAAACTTGTACTATCAATTTTATAAGATTTCTTTTGTAAACCCCAACGTGGGATTTCTGAGAATGAACAAAGGTTTCTTTTCGTTTCACAAGGCGTTCGATAACAGTTGTGTGAAACAAAAAACAATCAAAACCACTGCGGTGGTGTCGCGACCCGCTGCGAGCCACGAGCAGAAGCAAACCCCTTAAACCACCACAGCGTGGAAAACTTAACTGAAAGCTACGTGCAAAACAGAACATGTGAACAATGGTGTGAAAAAAATGAAAACGCACTAACTTAGTTCGGGGGCGGGTTGAGCTTAGCTCATGAGCAATAATCGCATTGAGCGTAGTCTAGCGTAAAAACAAAAACGCACTAACTTACACAAGCGGTGAATAACGATTCAGCTTGGCTCGAGGTAAGATCAGCTCGGGGACAAGAATAAAATTTATGTCTAAGACTAAATATTGACCCCTTGAACAAAAACCAGCTCGGAAAAATTCGGGGGGGGGGGGGGGCAAGATGAAAAACTTAGTCCCCNCTAAAAGAGCTAAAAATTTTCTAAGGCAAAAAATGCTAAGTCAAAGATAAAAACTTAGTACGATGAGATAAGCATCAGGTCATCTTGAGCAAAGTAAAAAAAGGTCCAATGTAATAGGTTCCAAACAAAAGGCGTCGGGTCATCCCGAGAAAAGATACATAAAATGGAAATAGCAAAGTCTGATAAGAAACTAAAATACTCCTAAGGGAGTGCGAGATCAGCTGTAACAGAAGGAGAAGTCTCAGTGTGGAGTTCCGTCGCATCAGTAGGCTCAGAAGTCCCAGTGCGGCCATCCTCTGCATCCGCGAGCTGCGAGACCTCAACGTGGGGCACCTCAACCTCCAAAAGCTGCAAGGCCTTGGTACGTGGTAACTCCGCCTCTATGTTCGGCGCTGTCTCAGCTAAGAACTCCTCCATGGAGAATCCCACGTTCGACCCAAACGCGTCGAGTGCACCCTCGGAAACATCAGCAACACGCGGGGTGGCAACAACCTGAGAAGGTAACGGAGAGCACATGATAACGAAGCTGTCTAAGTCAAGCGCAGGAACCTTCGCATCGGCTTCAGCTAAAGCGGTCATGAGGGACTCCTTGTCAGCAAAAAATTCCTCTAACTCAGCTTGGAAGTCTGCAATGCCACCCCGAACAATCTCCTCAAGGAGCTCGATGTTCGAAGAAGTCTCTGAAGCTCGCGCAAAGGGGTCAAAAGCGGCATCCCAAGCGGCAAGGTGAAGCTTCACCTGTTCAAAGTAAAAGTGTTAGGAATTCGCCAAGGAAATTACATTATGAAAGAAAAGGCAAAATGAAGCATGAAAACGCACCTGCTCAACTCACACACGGACCCGCTCACCAATTGACTTCTTGGCCTCAGCAATAGCGCTCTGAGACTCTGACTCTCGGGTACTGGCTAAAGCATCAGCTCGGGCCTTAGCTACAGCAGCGCGAGTCTCGGCATCAGAAGCACACCGCTCCGCCTCCTGAAGACAAGCCTCAGCTTTCCCTAGATGAGTAGTGAAATCGGCCTTGTCATCATAGATGTTCCGCATTGCTAAGTCAAACTTCCCTTTGTAATCATCGCGGGAGATTTGGCAACGGTTCAGCTTGTACTCAAGATTGGCAATGTTGTTGAAGGTCACCTTCGCCTGCTTGACCAGATCCTGTTCTTCTCCCGTTCGGTGGTAAGGGACTCAATCTCAGAAGAAAGAGCCTCAATCTTCCCCTTGGCTTCCGCCAAGCCAGAACTCTCGGCGGAGGCCTTAGCCTTCAACGAACCAGAGTGCACCGTCCTGTTATACCAGGCGAGTAGCTGAAGGAGTAGCTGAAGGAGGAGCTTGCCAAAGTCGCACGGTGCGGGTATCGATTGAAGATTGCGACCTGACAAAATGTGTAATGATTGGTGCGCATCTAAAGGGAGAGCTGAAGTGGGAGTTGGTACGATTCTTACGGAGTAACAAGAGTACTTTTGCTTGGGCGACAAGCGATATGCCAGGAATTGATCTTGAAGTAATTTCCCATGAGCTGAATGTCGATGTTGCGTACAAACCCGTTAAACAGAAGCGGCGAAAGCTTGGTCCTGAAAAAGCTTAAGCTGTTAATGATGAGGTGGAGAAACTTTTGGCAAGCGGTTCTATTCGAGAAGTCCATTATCCCAAATGGTTGGCTAATCTTGTGGTGGTCAATAAGAAGAATGGGAATTGGCGAATCTATGTCGACTTCACTGATCTGAACAAGGCCCGTCCTAAGGACATTTTCCTCCTCCCACACATTGATCAACTTGTGGAGGCCACGGCGGGAAACCATATACTCTCCTTCATGGATGCCTTCTCTGGTTACAATCAAATTAGGATGCACCCAAGCGATCAGGAGAAGACATATTTTATTACTGACAGAGGAATTTATTATTACGAGGTTATACCATTCGGGTTGAAGAATGCTGGCGCAACTTACCAGAGGTTGGTGAATAAGATGTTCTCCACCCAACTTGGGAAAACAATGGAGGTGTATGTGGATGACATGCTCGTCAAGTCTTTAGAGGCCGATCAGCATGTTCATCACCTGTCGAAGTGCTTTGAGACGTTAAATCAGTATGGGATGAAATTGAAACCAGAAAAGTGTTCCTTTGCAGTTACTTCAGGGGAATTATTGGGGTACCTAGTCACTGAAAGAGGGATCGAAGCTAACCCAAATCAGATAGTTGCGATGCTTTCCCTTCCGTCCCCAAAGTCGTTAAAGGAGGTGCAACGCTTGACAGAGTGCATAGAAGCTTTGAACAGGTTCATTTCCCGATCTACTTATAAGCGCCTTCCATTCTTTCAGCTTTTGAAGGGGAACAAAAAAGTTTAAGTGGGATGAACAATGTAAGGAAGCCTTCAAGCAGCTAAAAAGGTATCTCGCGTACCCTCCTGTCCTGGAAAAGCCCGTGCTCGGGGAACCTCTATTTTTGTATGTAGCTGTAATCGCATCCGCGGTGAGCGGAGTGCTAATACGGGAAGAGGGGGGAGAGCAGAAACCAGTCTTCTACATAAGCAAAAGTCTTGTCTCAGCGGAGATAAGGTATACTATGGCGGAGAAGCTCGCCCTCGCAGTGGTGGTATCAGCTCAGAAACTTCTTCTGTATTTTCAATCACACTCAATCGTGGTGATGACAACTCAGCCACTACGTACGATATTGCACGGACCAAAACAGTCCAGGAGAATGGTGAAATGGGCGATCGAACTAATATGATATAGAATACAGAAATCGATTAAGTACAAAGGCACAAGTCTTAGAAGATTTCCTCATCGAGCTTCCGCTCGGGAGTCAAGAGATTTCCCCTCCAGGTCAAGCTTGAGAACTTCATGTAGACGGTTCCTCCACTAGAGTCGGGTCCGGAGTGGGAGTTCGGTTTGAGTCCCCAACCCGAGAAGTGATTGAACAGTCGTACAGATTGGCATTCAATGCCTCTAACAACGATTCGGAGTATGAAGCTCTTTTCGCGGGATTGAGATTGGCACTTGGGATTGGCGTTAGTGAACTTCGAGCGTGGAGTGACTCTCAGCTTGTGACTAGTCAAGTAAGCGGAGACTATGAAGCTAAGGATGCCTGGATGGAGGCAAATGTAGCATTGGTTCGAACCATCATATCAAAATTCGACAGCTTCGAGTTAACGCAAATACCATGAGGAGAAAATAGCTCGAAAGATGCGTAGGCCGCACTGGCATCCACTTCAGATCCGTTGGTCAGAAGAATAATAACTGTGGAGACAATCGAAGAACCAAGCATAACAAGTTATCATCCGATTATGGCCATCTAGACAAGGTCGATGAGAAGAAGATCATTAGAAGAATCGAGTAGGAAAAAGAATGAGGATCCTAAAGCTCAGCTCGGGATGGAAAATCCCGAAGCTCAGCTCGGGGTGGAGAATCTTGAAGCTCAGCTCGGGGTGGAGAATCCTGAACTTCAGCTCGGGATGAAGAATCCTGAAGCTTAGCAGGGGTTGGAGAATCCTGAAGCTCAGCTTGGGGTGGAGAATCCTGAAGCTCAGCTCGGGGTGAAGAATCCTAAATCTCGGCTCGAAGTGGAGAATCCTGAAGCTCAGCTCGGGATGAAGAATCCTGAAGCTCAGCTCGGGGTGGAGAATCCTGAAGCTCAGCTCGAGATGAAGAATCCTGAAGCTCAGCTCGGGGTGGAGAATCCTGAAGCTCAGCTCGGGGTGGAAAATCCAAAAGCTCAGCTCGGGGTGAAAACCCTGAAGCTTAGCTCAGGGTGGAGAATCCTGAAGCTCAGCTCGGGGTGGAAAATCCTGAAGCTCAGCTTGGGGTAGAGAACCTTGAAGCTCAGCTCGGGGTGGAAAATCCTGAAGCTCAGCTCGGGGTGGATAATCCTGAAGTCTCACCCGAGGCGAACTGGGGAACAACTCGTGACGACGACACAAGTAAAGACTAGCGAAGTCCTATAGAAGAATACATCGCCACAGGAAAGGTTCCTGAAGATAAGTGGCAAGCGCGTAAGCTAAAGGTCCGAAGCGCAAGGTTTTGCGTTATCCGTGGGATTCTGTACAAACAGAGTGTGGCGGGACCTTATCTTGTGTGTGTCGGTCTAGAGGAGGCTGAAACCATTATTAGAGAGGTGCATGAACTTCAATGCGGATCACACTCACCAGGGCGTACTTTGGTGCTAAAAATCAAACGCCAAGGGTATTTCGGGCCAACGATGGCGAAGGATTGTGAAGAGTACGCCAAGCGATGCGAAATATGCCAGAGGGACGCCCCATTGATCCACCAACCGGCGGAGCTCTTATCCTCTATCTCTTCTCTATATCCATTCATGAGATGGTCGATGGACATCGTAGGACCACTACACTCATCCATAGGAGGGGCGAGGTTCCTCCTAGTCCTTACTGACTATTTCTCTAAGATGATAGAGGCAGGAGCTTTCAAGAATGTTACCGAGGCAGTGGTACAAAGGTTCGTATGGAGGAATGTCATATGTCGCCACGGGCTACCTTATGAGAACGTGACTGATAACGGGTAGCAATTCATTTCAAACAAGTTTGAGGCGTTCTGTGCTACCTGGAAGATAAGGTTGAACAAGTCTACCCCGCGGTATCCCTAAGGGAATGGACAAGCGGAAGCTTCAAACAAAACTCTTCTCAACAACCTGAAGAAAAAATTTGGAGCCTTAAAGGGAGGCTGGGCGAACGAACTCCACTGTGTCATGTGGGCGTGTCAAACAACACCACAAAAAACAACGGACGAGACACCATTCTCTCTTCTCTATGGAATGGAAGTTGTGGTTCCCGCCGAGGTCGTAGTCCCAAGTCTCAGGAGGGCGGTGAACATTGTAAGTCCAGAACAAAATGACGAGATGCTAGCCGATAGCTTGGACTTAGTAGAAGAAAGGCGTGATGCCGCGATGGTAAGGTTGCAAAACTATCAGCACGCCGTGGCACGCCATTACAACGCACGAGTGAAGGTGCGTTGTTTTGAACTAGTCGATTTAGTCCTCCGGAGAGTCTTCTCCATCACGGCAGAAAACTGGGCACCACTTGGGAAGGTCCTTATAGAATCACCAAGGTAGTGCAGTACGGCGTCTATAAGCTAGAGTCAGAGGATAGAGTTCCAATGCAAAGATCGTGGAACGCAATGCACCTCAAAGCCTACTACTAAAACATGTGTGAGCTCAAAGCAAAAACTTGTACTATCAATTTTATAAGATTTCTTCTGTAAACCCCAACGTGGGATTCCTAAGAATGAATAAAGGTTTCTTTTCGTTTCAGAAGGCGTTCGATAACAGTAGTGTGATAGACAAAAAAACAACTGCGGTGGTGTCGCGACCCGCTGCGAGCCACGAGCAGAAGCAAACCCCTTAAACCACCACAGCATGGAAAACTTAACTGAAAGCTATGTGCAAAACAGAACATGTGAACAATGGTGTGAAAACAAATGAAAACGCACTAACTTAGTTCGGGGGCGGGTTGAGCTTAGCTCATGAGCAATAGTCGCATTGAGCATACTCTAGCGTAAAAGCAAAAATGCACTAACTTACCTGAGCGGTGAATAACGATTCAGCTTGGCTCGGGGTAAGATCAGCTCGAGGACAAGAATAAAATTTATGTCTAAGACTAAATATTGACCCCTTGAACAAAAATCAGCTCGGCAAAAGTCAGGGGGGGGGGGGGGAAGATGTAAAACTTAGTCACCACCCACTTCAAGGAAAACTAAAAGAGCTAAAAATTTACTAAGGCAAAAAATGCTAAGTCAAAGATAAAAACTTAGTAAGATGAGATAAGCATCATGTCATCCTGAGCAAAGTAAAAAAAGGTCCAATGTAATAGGTTCCAAACAAAAGGCGTCGGGTCATCCCGAGCAAAGATACATAAAATGGAAATAGCAAAGTCTGATAAGAAACTAAAATACTCCTAAGGGAGTGCGAGATCAGCTGTAACAGAAGGAGAAGTCTCGGTGCGGAGTTCCGTCGCATCAGTAGGCTCAGAAGTCCCAGTACGGCCATCCTCTGCATCTGCGAGCTGCGAGACCTCAACGCGGGGCACCTCAACCTCCAAAAGCTGCAAGGCCTTGGTACGTGGTAACTCCGCCTCTATGGTCGGCGCTGTCTCAGCTAAGAACTCCTCCATGGAGAATCCCACGTTCGACCCAAACTCGTCGAGTGCACCCTCGGAAACATCAGCAACACGCGGGGTGGCAACAACCTGAGAAGGTAACGGAGAGCCGATGATAATCTGGACGAAGCTCTCTAAGTCAAGCGGAGGAACCTTCGCATCAGCTTCATCTAAAGCGGTCATGAGGGACTCCTTATCAGTAAAAACTTCCTCTAACTCAGCTTGGAAGTCCGCAATACCTTCGAAGAAGTCTCTGAAGCTCGCGCAAAGGGGTCAAGAGCGGCGTCCCAAGCGGCAAGGTGAAGCTTCACCTGTTCAAAGTAAAAGTGTGAGGAATTCACCAAGGAAATTACATTATGAAAGAAAAGGCAAAATGAAGCATGAAAAC
>OVBE01011511.1:184-14116 GCA_900406425.1 Iberis pinnata
GGAAACATGACTGCGGGATCAATCTTGTTTTGTTGCAAAACTGCCTGAGATCGATCTGGGTTCGTTGCAGGATCGATTTGGAGTGTTGTTGGGATCGATCTGCATTGAGTTAAGATCGATCCCGAACGTGCTAAGTGGGATCGTTCTTGTTTTGTTGCTGGATTGTCTGGGACCTATCCTGCATCGAGTTGGGATCGATCTTGCAGGTGCTCGGAGGTAAGTTCAGTCCATTCCACAGTTGAGTGCTGAGTGCCTAGTCCATTCCAATGTCAAGTGCTGTTTTNAAATGTGATGTATGCACGCTTTTAGACCTCATAATCGATGCTAATTGATAAGTAAAACCCGTGAAAATTCAGAGTCATCAATTGCCCATAGAGGAAAGTAGTTTTATTTAGTCTTTATTGTGATTTATTTTAGGTCTTAATTGTTTGTTTCGAATACTAGTCATTAAAAAGCGTTAAAGAAATTTTAATTAAGAAATACACAAGAAGAGTCTATGCATATAAATCAATTGATGTTTTGGTGCTTCAAGAGTCACTATGAGTAATCCAATGGTTGTCGTGGCCTCGACATGGGGGAGTTTGGCACAAAGGTGAAAGTCAGGCCTTAAGTTATTTGTAGTAGGATTTTTGACCATCAATAATAGGAGAATGATCGTGGTACCGTTGGTGACTAGATATGAATAATCTTGAGGAAACATACATGTATCATAATTGTGTTGTTATGTTAAGGTGGCCGTGCATAGTTATTTTTGTTGGTGGCAAGCCGAACATGTCACCATGTTAAGGTCGATGGACCAACTTGATAGTAAGATTTTTTTTCTGTCTTATACTAGTTCATTTCTTGATACACTATTAGTGTCATTGAGGTATATTAGGTTATCAATCCAAATGAGTATGTCATTAACCAAATAAGATAAGATCAGATTCGTTCAATTCAAGCCTGATAATAAGAATTTTAAACTAACAGTCATAATTAAATAGAAAAAAATTGAAATGAAACTAAACCTAAGAACTAACATACAATTATCACAACTAATCAGATAAAAAAACAACAAGTTTGGCGCTAGAAAGAGGGGTACAAGCAATTTCTTTCACGTCAACCAACTAGCTCGTAACGGCGCCCTACAAAATGAAGATGTTGAACAAACTCCGCCAACGAACGTTACCGCAGTCAATGCTGACGCAAACACTGCGATGTTGGAGGAAATTAAGAAGATGTTCTCGACTCTCAAAAAGAAGTCGGAATAACAAGATAAGCTGACAAGTTCTCTCCGCTGTGGAACAACCAAGCTTCACGGGAGAAGACTAGACTTTGCAACTCCCCTCAGCAGGATATCAAACGCGCAAAAGGAACCGCCGGAAAAAATCCCGATGAGATAACTCATGATGCGACATTAAAAAACAACCTTCCGCCCCTAAACGGGGAAACAGAATAGAACAAAGTGTGGGAACCAAAATTTGCAATGTCCAATTTCCATTAGTTACAGAAAATCTTAGAGAACCTTAATTTTCCAGAGATCCCAGATTTTTGTGAGTCAAACGTAAACAAATCAAAATACAGAAGTAAGCAATAAAAATTTGAATTTAAGAATACGAAAGAGGGGGAAAAGAAGTCTTGTTCTGAATTTGCGTATTAGTATGTTACAATAGGTGACAAGCCTCGGCTACATGAACTGTTGGTGAGTTCTGTAGTACGAAATCATATGACTAGTAAAACTAATTGAGTTGCAGCTCACTAACAAATGCGGAAAATTAATCTAAAGACCTAAGGTAGTCCGACCAGGCGCATACAAAATCACTACGACACAGAACGACAAGATTTCGAGAACCTGGAATGCGATGCTTCTCAAAAAATACTATCACTAAGTAACGACACCGCAACAAACGGAACTACGAGAGGGATTGATCCCTGAAATCGGTACGTCGGTAATTTTTTGAAAGAAAAGCGCATATGTCTTCCTTCTTGAAAAAGGGGGAGTGGGTACATATACATATACCCGTATACTACCATATTTCATAATATCCGCATTGACACACTCGGTGTTTTTGAAACTCCTCTAAAATAAGAAAAATGCATTCTAACCTTAACAAGTTTTCGTGTCTTCTTACGATTCACACGTATTCAATTTCACCCAAAAACGCCTAAGTAAGAAAAAAAATCATCTTATGATCCGAAAGCGGAAATCATACGAACACTTCTAAAGAAAAAACCCAAACACCCTCCTCGTTCGCTAGGAAAAGTATGCCCTTCGACGAATCGTAGGAACATCTCTCAAACACATTCCACAGTGCAAAACCTTCGAACAGAAAAAGAATGTTCGAAAAAAGCGAGACGTCGCGAACCTCCAAAAACAAATTACCGAACTCGTACGAACACAGTCTACACAGACTCCAAAACCAAAATGAGCAAACATTCGCTCCTATATTGAACCTCTCAATTGGCCTCGACGGACAAACTAGTCACCTAACCTATCGTAAGATTGGTTCTCACACATCTAACACAAGGATAAACAGCGCTATAAAAACCAAAATTTTTGGTCAGCACTTCAGAATGACTTTAAAATTGTCTTCGGAGAGATGTTCGGTTTCCGATCAATGTAGTCTATCGCAAATTCCAATATCAAAACGGAATCAGGTGGAAATCGTAAACGGGATTTGTAGGCAGGAATAGTCACCACACCCCTTAAAACCGATACTAAACCTAGGTATTGCCATAAACCCAACACACTGGTCTCTAACATCACTAGACATAGTATCAAAAACTCATACGAGATCGCTAAACTTGTCTCTTCGCTTACACAAGCAAATTCACAAAACCCAAAAACTAGACTTTTCGGAAAAAATTGCATCCGAAACGAATAAGCGGACATAGCAACCATCAGAGAACAAGATGCGAACTAACTACTCGTATCCATAACTCCAACTTAATAAAACGTAAAAAAGGAGATTCATTTATATAAATCCGTAAAGCGGCAAAGAGAAACCGAAGCCACATACGCCCGGGTGATGATTTTAACTGGCCATACTAGGCGAACAACTTCATTCATCATTCAGGATGAAATCCTCATCCGCTTCACCACCAGAATCCACCATTGCTCCATCACCCTCCTTGCGGGGCACAACGTCCTCGCAATTGCGCTCCACCGGACAATCAGCAGGTTTTTGAAAGTTTTTTCGAAATGATTTCGGTCGGTGGCTGAGTTGACTTTCCTCGTTTAGGTCTTATTGCTGGCATCGTTGTGACCTGTCTTAGTTTATGCTCAGCCAGGAAGTAAAGACTTGCTTGTTTCTGACATGTCCAGATTATGAAGATTCCATGGGGCGTTGGGAACATGATGCCTAGGTGATAAGTTGATAGGACTGCTTTCATGGATTTTATCCATGGCGTTCCAACAAATACGTTATAGATGGCAGGATGGTCGACTACCGCGAATTCCATGATTTTGGTGAGTCATTTGGCTACAACTGGAAGTTGTATTGATCTGAGGGTCATGGTTTTTTGGCATGGGCATTACTTCGGATAGCTTGATTCGCATCCTGTTTAAAGTGCCCGATTCATGGTGTCCATAAAGACCCAAAATTACTCGAAGTTCCAATGGTCTTAGCGACTCTTTTATGGCTAATATACACGAGTTTTGTCAGGTCTCGGACAATGTAGTGTTCCACCTTCCCGAGAATGGAGAAAGAAAATGTGCTCCGCCTAAGGGTTAGTTTACTTGCTATAAGACACATCTCCTAGACTGCCAATTATGGTTTCCCATTATGGGGTCATAGTTGAAATTCTGAGACGATACGGCCTATCGATCAGCTAGGTCTCGCCGCGTGGCCTTCAACATCTTATCGGCATTTTAGTCCTGGGCTACGAGCGAGGGATAAATTTGGATGCCAATTACATAATGGCGTTCCTTCATTCGAGAAATAAGCAGGGTTCGCTTCAGTATTACTAGTAGAAATGGATTCAGCCTTTTTGGGAAGTATGGTAGGCGGTATTCTCTATGGGCAATCATCGTGACACCTTGCAACTTTCGTGTATGAGATGAGAGTTTCTATTTCTCTTTGTTCTTGTACTTGTCCTAGTCATCCGAGATGATAGTAGGTTATCAATCCAAATGGATATATCATTAACCAATCAAGATATGACTAGATTCATTTAATTCAAGTAAGATAATTAAAAGTTTATAATAACAGTCCTAACTAAATAGAAAAAAACATGGAAATGAAACAAAATATAAGAACTAACATGAAATTATGAGGACTAAACAAATAAAAAACAACAAGTAAACAAGTGAAGCATAGTAGATGAAACTCAAAACAATAAGAGAATGTAAGTTCCTAAGGATGAGATAATTGAGAAATAATCCTCCTTAATCTACCTAGGCATCTAACATACCTCAACTTAGTAGGAATGAAGAGCTAATCCTTAGACAACAGACTCACAAACAACCAGATTCAATATCTTGATGAATGATCTCAAACTAGGCTACATCCAGACATAACCATCGTTAACTGAACACAACTTAGCAGGAATGAAGAGTTAGTCTATTAAAGCCAATAAGCACCCTAAACAACGAACACCTTGGGATAGGAATTCAAATCTCTGAAATTAGCTTGTTCAGACATTTCACAAACACCTTATGGGTGTGGAAATTCCTAAGCTCAAATTTGAATTAATCATAAAGAAATCATCATTAAGAATACTAAAGTTGAAAGGATCTAACCCATCCTCAAGAACAAATTAAATACATAGAACACATGAAGAACACAAACCTAGAAAATGAAATAGACATGATATTCATGAAGATCATGCTTAGATTAGTAGGTATAAAAAAGATTTAAAGGCATAAAATAAAATATATTCAAATTGCAATGATCAAACATTCAGAAACACTCAAGAACACAAACCCATAAAATCATGCATAAACCCCATAAATCAACATGCACCGGATATTTATGAACCTAAAGTTAAGATTGGCAAATATAAACAAGAATCAAAAACCAGAAACATCATAGATTGAAAGATATTGTCAAGATCATCAAAGATATTGTCATGATCCCAAAAAAACAGGGAAAAACCAAAGCCAAATACCTAAAAAAGAGTAAAACAACTCCAAATTTGAAATCAAGTATTTATAATGGTTTAGAAAAATCCTAAATCACTAAAAAAACAAAACAAGTGATTTTGATCCTCAGTTTGGATTGGCTGGCCCAATGCCTTAGTCATTGTGGCTTGAATCGGACCACAACCGAATGGCTTAGCCAAGTGCAAGGGTCTTGGCTCAATTGAAATGTTCTGACTAGGCTAACATCCAAGTGACTTGTCCAAGCTTGGTATTGGCTAAGTATTTTATGTGTTTTGGCTTAGCTAACACCCTAATGATCTGCCCTTTTCATGCGCTGGATCGTCTGGCTTAGCTACTGGCCAAGTGGCTTGGCCAAGCAGAAGACATTGTTGCATTCTCATCTATCTTTGGATGCATCTTTGGTATCTTCACTCGGTTAACACCAGAATAGCTTGGTTGAGTGGATAACTTGGCCCAATCACCTAAACGTTTAACTCGACCATTTATCCACTCAAGTTATTGGATAAATGGCCGAGTTATCCACTCAACCAAGTTACTCGGTCTTAGCCGAGTCAAGATACCAAAGATACAACCAAAGCGAGATGACTCGGCCTCATGCCGAATCTAGAAGATAAAGATGCCGCAAAGTCTTCTGATCATCCAAGCCACTCGGCCAGTAGCCAAGCTAGAAGATCCAACGCATGAGAAGGACGAATCACCCAGAAAAGTTACTCGGGTGTTGACCGAGCTACAACACATAAAAGACTCACCTAAGACCATGCTCAGCCAAGTCACTTGGGTATTAGCCGAATCATTACTTTTCAGTCGAGCCAAGATCCTTGCACTCGGATAAGCCACTCAACTGTGGTCCGAGTCAAGCCACAATGACCAAGGCACTTGATGGTATGATTTAACGATCCGAATTGAGCATCCAAACTCACCTCTTTTTTCTTTTAGTGATTAGTGTTTTTTTAAACCACTATAGATACTTGATTTTTGGATTTGGATTTGTCATATTTTTATGGGTTTATCCCCTTTGATGTTCTTGACAATAGCTTCCAATATATTTTAATTTTTGTTGTTCGTAGTTTTGATTCTAGTTTATCTTTGGTAATTGTAGCTTTAGGTTCATGCATTTTTGGTGCATGTTGAATTTCAGGGTTTATGCATGATTTTTGGGGTTTGTGTTCTTGATTTTTTCTAAATATTTGATCATTGCAATTTTAATCTATTTCATTTTTTCCTATAAATCTTGTTTTAACTTACTAATCTAAGTCTGATCTTCATGAATATCATGTCTATTTCATTTTCTCGGTTTATGTTCTTCATGGGTTTTGAGTAGTTTATATGTTCTTGAGGGTGGGTTAGTTTAGTTATAATCATTGATCTCCTAGGTTGTTTAAGCTTCTTTATGCATGGATTCTTTCTGTTTTAGTGTTCTTATTACTCATTTCTTTCTGATCAATTGAAATACGAGCTTAGGAATTTCTAGACCCAGAAGGTATTTGATGAAAAGTACGAACCAACTAACTTCCTAAACTTGCATTATATCCCGAGGTGTTAGTTTTCTTAGGGTGCTTATTGGATTTAGTAAACAAATTATTCATGCCTGTTAAGTTGTGTTCCGTTAACGGTGGTTAAGTTTCGATATACCCTAGTTTGAGATCATTTGTCAAGGAATTGAATCTAGTTGTTTGTGAGACTGTTGTCTAAGGATGCTCTTTTTTGGTATGTTAAGCAACTAGGTAGATTAAGGAGGATCACTGATTAATTATCCTATCCTTAGGAACTTTTATTCTTTGATTGTTTTAAGTTTCATCTATTCTAGTTCAGTTATCTATTTAGTCCTCATAATTGCATGTTAGTTTTTATGTTTGTTTTAATTTTCTTGTTTGTTCATTTTAGCTAGGACTTTTTGTTTAAAATTTTTATCATCTGGCGTGAAATGTATGAATCTGATCTTATCTTGATTTTTTAATGACATCCTCATTTGGATTGATAACCTAATATATTTTAATGACATTGATAGTGTATTAGCAATTGAACTAGGATAAGACTGAAAAATCCTATTATCAAGTTGGTCTCGACCTTAGCATGGTGATGAGTTCAGCTCACCACCAATAAAAAACAACTATGCGCGACCACCTTAACACAGCAGCACAATTATGGTGCATGTATATTTGCTCAAGCTTATGCATATATACTCACAAGCGGTACCACGATTGTTCTGCTATTATTGATGGCCGAAAATTCTACTACAAATAACTTACAACCCCGAAAGGCCTGACTTTCACCTTTGTGACAAATTCCCCCATGTCGAGGCCACGACAACCGTTGGATTATACATAGTGACTCTTGAAGAACCCCAGCATAAATTGGTTGATATGCGTAGACTCTTCATGTATATTTATTAATCAATATTGCTTTAACCCTATTCAATGACTTAAGTATTCGACAACAAACAATCAAGGCAAAAAATAAATGACAATAAAAACTGAATAAAACGACTTTCTGCTATGGGCAGAGTGTTATAATAATTTAATTAGATTCTTTTTAATATCAACCTCCATCGTTTAATTTAACTAGCTAGCTAAACTTTCTCGAGTAATCCATTTAGCAAAGCTAGAAACTATAGGCTAGCAAAGTCAAGAATATGCCTTCACCTTTGCCTCAGAGTAAGTGATGGTGATTCCCGTGAGCCTTCCTTTACAGCTAGAGGTTCTACTTCAGATCTAGATGGAATCTGCAAAGGTGTTATAGTGGTGCAAAATCCAGCATCTACAAAGCTAGGCAGAGGATGTGTGGGCTTTTTACAACCAAGAGTTGCGCCTATGATCGAACTAGGGAAAGGATATCAAAGCTTACCAAAGGGAAATCATGCAATGCAACAATTCTAGAATAGTCAAACGGTCCGAAAGAAATATGACTTGGTGGCCGAACTACAAGTGGAAGAACGAATGGTGAACAGTAAATAGATGATGTTGAGATAAGCTTGAAAGAAGATAAGGAAATATGAGAGATAAATTATGTTTCTATACTAAGATATGAATAAGATATGGTCCTATCTTTTAGGAGTTATCTAAAAGATAATTAGGAAAGTTGTAAACCTATATATGAAGGCCATTGATTCAAGATAATAGGAAAAAAGAGAGTTTTGTGAGATTAGAGTTTTAAGAGATCGATTAAGTTTTGAGTTATTTTCTTAATCTAATAAAAGTCGTTATTATTCTCGTAATCTAAAAGTGCATATCGATCAATTTGATTCAATAATTGGTATCAAAGCACAATTTTGAATCAGAAGAAATCGATTTTGAAGAAATCATGGGAGCGATCGTCCCATTCCAAAGCACAAAGATTAGTGGTATTGAATACCCTATGCTTATCGACACAATTTACACATATTGAGCTATGCATATGAAGGCAGCACTCAAGGTTAACAAATTTTGGAAAGCTATAGATCCTCGACAAGTAGACGAAGAAAAAGAAGAACTAGCAAGGGCTCTCCTTTTCCAGTCTATATCCGAAACACTTGTGATACAAGTTCTTAATCACAAGATGTCAAAATAAATCTAGGAAGCAATTCAATCATTGCACGTTGGCGCAGAAAGAGTCAAAGAGACAGAGAATATTGATATCTTTGCAGGAAAACTATCTAAGATAGTTGCGAAATCGCCAGCTCTGGGGGAGAGCATAGATGAAGCAAAATTAATAAAGAAGTTTTTGAAGACTTTACCTAAGAGAAAGTTCATAACTATTATCGCTGCACTTGAGAAAGTGTTGGATCTTAAGAAAACGACGTTCAAAGATATCATACGAAGACTTAAAGCCTACGAAGAAAGGTTAAATACTGATGAGATTAATCAAGAGGATCAATTTAAACTGATGTATGCAAGGTCAGAATCTTTTTCTATGCAAGAGAACTTCGGTCAAGGAAGAGGAAGAGGACGTGGTAGGTTCTCTAGAAGAGGACGAGGTCGAGGAAGGTCTGAACAAAGAGACAGATTAAAGATAATTTGCTACAAATATGAAAAAGCTTGTCACTATGCCTCAACCTATCCCGATAGATTACTAAAGTTGCAAGAAGTGAAAGAAAGCGAATGTGATGATACCCAAGAAGTTGATGACCTTCTAATGCATGAAATTTTTTTTTTGAACGAAAACAATGTCTTACCAGACAAATTCGAAACTCACGCTGAAGAAGAGAACATATGGTATCTAGACAATGGTGCAAATAATTATATGACATGTAACCTTATCTACTTCACCAAGTAAAAGAAAAAGATGTGAGGGAAAGTGAGATTTGGTGATGACTCAAGGGTCGATATAAAAGGAAAAGGATCTATCTTTCTCACAACCAAAGAGGACGACAAGAAGATACTGATTGATGTTTACTATATCTCTGACCTAAAAATTTACATAATAAGTCTTAGACAAGCAACCGAGTCAGGCTGCAAAGTTATCATGAAAGAAGACTATCTCTTATTGCATGATCGAGATAACAAGCTCCTAGTAAAGTCTAAGAGATCGAAAAACAGGCTTTATAAAGTGACAATGGAGCTAAAGGATGCAGCATGTTTGCATGGAACTCGATGATTAAAGCAAATGGCATACAAGACTCGGACACATTGGAACTAATAATATGAAGGTAATAATCGATAAAGGCTTAGTTTTTGGGTTACAAAATATCATATAAAGAAAGAAATATGTTCTTCAAACAACAAGAAATATGTCTTTTCTTAGTGGTCGAAAAACGCTATCGTAGGAAAGCATAGCAGTTAACTAAACGCTCTGACACCGCCCGTCATTATAGGTCGAACAATTTAGATAGCGGATTTAATGTATGCTATAATTATCTAATTTACGATAGCGTTGTTCAAGATGCAATTGTTTATTCTTATAATAGCACCATATATTTTTATTTAAGGTTTTTAATTAGTTTTAGTTTTATATATTCAATAGCGTTGGATTTGTATTATAATTAGATTGCATATATAGCAGTTTTTTTTATAAAGATAGAAAACTATTTGTGTTATTATTGTGTTGTAATTACTTGATATTACTCGATTTTAAAGCATAATAGTGGGCATTTATGTTTGCTATTATGCATTATTCCGAGCTTTTTCATTGCATATTTGGTACAATTTCAGGATTTTAGGTGTTCGGGTCGAGTCCGAGCAAAACGATGCATTTTAGGAGATTTTAGAAGATTTCAGAAACTGCAGAACAATGTTCACGATCGAGCAAGGAGTTTCCCGATCGGGGAAATGTCCCTGGAAAATTAGAAGACTGAAGATCGATCAGGAAAGAAGAATAAGTCGTGCAAAAACGTGAGTTGCTTGATCGGGCAACCATGTGCTCGATCGAGCACATCCCCCGAGAAGAAATTGAAGTTTTCCAAAATTGTAATCAAGTCCTCAAACTTATCCAATTTTTCCATATTTTATTATTTTATGTTTTTAGCTTATAAATACATTGTGTTTTAGGTTAGAACCAAGCTTTATTTTAGTTTTTTAGAAAATTACTGAGGGAGAGGAGATTCAACCTGTATTTGGAGAAGATTTCTGAACCCTTATTATTTATCTATTCTATTTTAATTATGTGTTCTTCTTGGATATTGAATTTTGTATGCTTTGCAATGTCTAAGTAGTTCGATAGTTAGGTTTTAGGATTTCTCATGAAATTCAGGGTTTGATTGTTAGATTTGTCATAAGGGAAATATAATTGTTAGGTTCTTAGTCAAGACTTGTTATTAATGCATGAACTAGAGTAGCTAACTAGCTCATTGATATTAAATTGATAAACACAAAGAGATTTGGTTTAGAAGTTGGATCTAGTGTAGATGAATAAGTGATTTTGTTTGCGAGAGTATTGTCTTGATTGCTTATGAACAATTGAATATGAACTGTATTGCATGTTCTACTATTTAAAAGACAACGAGAGTTTGACTCTAATAATTTGAGCATAGGGTTTAGTACTCCGAGAGGAGATTATTCCATTATTGTCTTCCATGTTGAGAACTATTTTCGGAAAAAAATCCCTGAATGATGAATTGACTTTCAATCCTGATTACATGTTGTTTCCCTGATGCCTGACGCTTTTCTATTATAGTTTTAAACCGTTTTCTATTTTCTAGTTTTGATTCGTTTACAAACAACTTTATTATTTCTGCTTTAGGTTGATTTGAAACTGAAACTGAAACGTGTACTTTTGGTCTCTGTGGATTCGATACATATACATTGCTACATTGAATTGTTCTATGCAGTATTCGTTTTTGGATTTAAATTCTAGACCTATCATTACCCGACAATTAATTTTATTATAATTATACAATTGAATTTGTTTTGCAATAATAATATATTATTGAATTGTTTGTCAAATAAAAACTAAATAATCTTATTATATCCATAAAACATTTCCATGTTTACAAAAGAGTAGCATTTCCATAATGTAAGGAATCAACCAACAAAAACCATAAAACCTATCAAACATTACCAAATGCCAACCATCTTAGAGCATCTCCAATGTTTAAGCACACATGAAGGGTGCTTAACCATGTTTTTATTAAATTTAATGTTTAAGGAAGTTTGGGTTAGAATAAAAAAATTTTGGCTTCCAATGGTAAGATACCCTTGATGCTTCAAAAAAAACGTGTTTTTTTTTTACATTTCATTTCACAACTTATATTTTAATTCATAAAATATATTTTAAATTATATTCTAAATCTAGATTAAACAATTTTAGATTCTTAATTTTTTTAATTTTTCTAAACATTATATTTTACATATTGCAAATAATAATTAAAAATGAAACATACATACAATGCATTGCATACAAGAAAATATAAAAGTATCAATTGGGTAATATAGAATTTAGGATCTGAAAAACCAAAACCGAACCGAATACCTGAAAGATCAGTTTTCAGTTTTTAGGTTTGGTTTTTTTTTTTTTTTTGAAGTTCGGTTTATTCGGTTAATTTTCGGTTATTTTCGGTTATTTTTTGTTTTTGGTTATTATCGATTTTTTCGGGTTTTTTCAAAAAATAATAATAATAATAAACCGATTGGTTATCAAACCGAGAACCAAAATTGAAAATTATTTTTGTGCCGATTAAGTTTCTAAATATATAGCTCGGTTCGGTTCGTGAAATCTTCGGTTCAATTTGCATTTCTGTTGGTATCTCGGGTCTGAAATACCCGAAACCGATTGAGAACCCAAAATTTCGGGTATTTTCCTATTCTTTAAACATGAAACTGAACCAAATATTAAAAAAGTATCAATTGTGTATTAGAATTTAGGAACCGAAGAACCAGAATCGAACCGTAAAAAACCATGAATAAAAAAAAAACACAAAGACACACTCAACAAAAGTAAAAATAAATAAATAAATCAACCACCCTAGTGCCAACATGTGGCAACTAAGGATCGGTAGTTAAAATTCTTTGGAAAAGATCGATGCTAAGTATTATAACCCTTTTTATTTATTTTATTCCCCTAAATGCACTAAGCTACTATATATGCACCTTCTTAGCACCTCTAATGGAGGTGGTCTTATCTCCTTAGAATAACTTTGTGTTGCGTCTGATTGAATCTGAATCAGGGAAAACATCAGACTTAGATAGACCAAGAAGCAACCAGTGTAACATTTCAATAATTGGCAATGAATATTCTAACTCGGAACAACAAATATCTGCCTTTTTCAAAAAACAAAACCCGACTTGAATCAATTTCAAATTCACAAATTATGTTCCAATCAAATAAACCAAGAAGCAACCAGTAACACATTTCAATAATTGGCAACAAAGACAATAACTCAGATAAATCAAGATGCAACCAGTGACATAATTCAATAATTGACAATGAAGACAATAACTCAGAACAACCAATATCAAAAAACAAAAGTGGCCTGAAGCAAATCCAAATTTACAATTCATGTTCAAATCAAATAACTAATGAACATAAACTCTAGTTAAGATGTAACCTTCGTTTTCACCCATTGTGCAAAATGCTCAGTATGATTCTTCCACAACAACGTTTCATTTCTAGCACATCTATTATCAGTAGCTTGTAATTCTTCTAAATGCAAATGATTTGACAATAAAAAAGTGTGCTTTATAAATTTGTAATTGACATCCTTATTAACATAATTGGGAACCGCTTACTGCACGTAAGTGTCCATAGAATCCATGTTCATCAGCACATAACGATGTGAAATGTCTCTATCTTTGTCAGAAAGGGTGACTTGTACACCCTTTTGTAGTGGTCTACCTTCAACCACCATTCCATCATCCTCAATGTCTTCGTTCCGGTTAGCTGCTCCATGAACTGGTACTGAATTTTGCAAGAACTCTAAACAAAATGCAATGCATTCTCTGGCTATATACCCCTCAGCCATGCATCCTTTCGGCCTTGCATGATTCTTTATGTAATCCTTTGGTGTTTTCATGTACCTATAACTCAGTCAAAATATATGAATGGTAGTCAATCATCATTACAAAAGATAAATTGAAGAAGATGAGTACATCAAACCTTTCGAAAGGATACATCCATCGAAAGTGTATTGGTCCTCCTAGGCGTGCCTCTTTAGATAGTTGTATGGAAAGGTGGAATATTATATCAAAAAGGAACAACCGCTCTAATTGATATATTGTTTCCACAAACTCTGTTTCCATTTATATAAGTTTTTCTGGGTCAATGATAAGTTGACACAATCTATTGAAGTAATTGCATAATTTGTTTATGGCATTCGTAGGTGCTCTATATAACAAATCTCTTATGGCAGGTTGTAACAGATTCTTTATTAGCACATGATGATCATGCGTCACTTACGTGACCTATGAAGAGAGAATTATACCAGTTCTTTCCAAGGGGAG
>OVBE01011512.1:0-14114 GCA_900406425.1 Iberis pinnata
TGCTTAGTTCTTTCCCATTATGGATTGACAAAAACTCATCCATACTACAACGATGGGCTGATTGATAGCCCTTAGGAACCCAAAAATTCCTATTATCATCGAGCACCTTACTGATATAGAATATTGGCTTCTGCTCGCCATGATCATCCCTTACCAGAACCCCACTGACAGACGCTGCCGAAACGGAAACGTAGAGCAACAATGTTTCCCCGTCAAGAGGCTTTGCCAAGATAGGCGGGGTTGAAATAAATTCTTTTAGCTTCGAGAATGCCTCTTCACATATTTCGTCCCAGTTAAATAACCTTTTTCCTTTGAGAAGTTGATAAAAGGGAAGGCACCGCTCCGTCGATCGTGATATGAACCTGTTTAAGGCAACAACCTTCCCCTGTTCTAGGGGATGGTAAGTTGATGATGGCGGAAATCTGCTTAGGTTTGGCTTCTATCCATCTTTGGGTTACGACGTAGCCGAGGAACTCACCAGATTTTACACCGAACGTACACTTCGCTGGATTGAGCTCCATTCCGTACAAGTTAAGGATTTGTAAACAAGTTCGCAAATGTGATATATGGTCAGATGCCGAGGTGCTCTTTATAAGCATATCGTCTATATATACCTCTATGGTCTTGCCTAACTAGGCCGAGAACATTTATTTAACTAGTCGTTGGTATGTTGCTCCGGCGTTCTTTAACCCATATGGCATAACTCGATAATAGTATATGCCGTGGTCGATAATGAAAGAAGTTTTCTCTTGGTCGTCTAGGTGCATCATAATCTGGTTATAGCTGGAGAACGCGTCCATAAAGGACAGTAACTCATTGCATGCCGTGGCCTCAACCAGGCGATCGATGTGTGGAAGTGGGAAACTATCTTTTGGACATGCTTTGTTCAGATTGGTGAAGTCAATACAGACTCTCCATTTTCCATTCTTCTTTTTGACCACTACTGGGTTGGCTATCCATTCAGGATACTTGACCTCGACTATGGAACCAGCCTGTAGTAATTTTTCGACCTCGTCATTGACTGCTTGGTTTCGTTCGACCCCTGAATTCTGGCGCTTCTGCCTGACTGGCTTCATAGTAGGATCGACGTTGAGCTCATGGCACATGACCGATGGGTCAATACCTGTCATATCGGACATAGACCATGCAAAAGTACCTACATTGCTTTTTAGAAACGAAATAAGTTCATCTCGAATATTTTTTTCAAGAAAACGGCCAACATTGGTGCGCCATGACGGGTCATTATCGTTAATTGAAACTTGTTCGACGGGCTCTAAGGCTGCAGTACAGTGCTTAGTTGTCGACGATGGTCCCGGCGTATCATCAGGCTTCTTCGGTAGTTGCTATGCTTCTGACTTCTTGCGGGCTTTATGCTCGGCTATAAAGCAAATCCGCGCAGCCTGCTGATTACCCCTGATCGTCTTAGTTCCTTTTGGAGTCGGGAATTTTAGATATTGATGATATATGGATACCACGACTTTCATCATAAATAACCACGGGGTGTCTAAAATTGCATTGAAAACCGGATGCTCGTTGACAACCAATAGCTTAACAATGCGGGTCACACCCATTATGCTCAGTGGGAGCTTAATGCTTCCTGTCGCGGTAACTGTCTCACCGCTGAAGCCCGTGAGTATCTGTGACGACGGTTTTATCCTTGCCTCGTCTATTTCGATTTTGGTAAGAGTCTCCTTAAAGATGATGTTCACCGAGCTCCCTGTATCTATCAACACCCTGGAGACTTTGCAATCTTCAAACATCAGCTTAATGACAAGAAAATCATTATGTGATGCGTCCACCCCATTTGCGTATGCCTGCGTAAATTTGACCAAATCCTCATCTGTTCCGATAGCCGAGTTACTGGCTACTGATACTGACGTCCTGCGTTCAACTTCCTGATTGCCCTGACGGAATCATTGCATTGCCTTAGTCCACCCATTATCACATTGATTCGCCGACGTGGTATGGGCTGGACTTCATCGTTCACCTCTTNGTGGTTCCATATCTGGGCCAATTGATGGTCTTTTTAAATTTCATTTGAACATGTCAGGGCGAGTATTTGTTGTACTTCGTCTGAAACCACCTCGCTGCCTAGTCCATGGGACATTCTACTTTTGAGTTGATTGACCATACTGCTTTAAAACCATATTCTTTAAGTGCCTACATTCATCAGTACTATGCCCAGACCTTCCATGAAATTCACAGAAAGATTTTGGATTATCGTCTGGTCGTCTAGGCGTGCTATGCGCCTGACTTCCTTGTCCTTGGACATAATGGATCACATCCTTCTTCTTCTCAAATGACTTAGTATAATGTTGAAGAGGCTCTCTCTACTCATCTTTGTCCTTATGAATTTGACCTTCTTTTCCATGGATCTTGATCATCTTAGCTTTCTCTTCCTTTGCTTCGACGAAGCAACTAGCACGATGCAAGGCGTCTTCAAGCATATGGGGCTGATTCAAGATAATTTTTTCTCGGAAACGCGACTCATACCACAAAGAGTTTCGCAAGGCTGTGATCGCTGCCTCGTCTGGTATAGTTAACCGAGAAGTTATCCTCTTGAATCTATCAATAAAGATTCGCAGGGGCTCACGTCATCCTTGGGCCAACGTCCAAAGATTTGCCGTCGAAGCTTTTTTCTCGATAAAGATTGAGTAATGCTTTAGGAAGGCAGTAGACAATTGTTGGAAATTACTAATGCTGCCTGGTGGGAGGCGTGAGAACCAGATCAACGCTGCCCCGCCGAGATTCTCCACAAAGAATTGACAATACCCAGCGTCTTTCTCGGCCGGGCTAAAACGCGTCCTTCCCATAGCTATCGTAAATGCAGTGAGATGGTGACTAGGATCACTGTTGCCTTCGTACAATGGGAGCTTAATCTTGGCAACCTGGCCGAGCTGGGCATCGGTTATTTTCTTGGTGAATGGAGTCCGCTAGGTTTCCTCAACAACGCGCCCAATTTCTGGGGCCAAACTTATAGCTTGGTGCGCCTGCGAGCTTATCTCGCGTATTTGTTCCTTCAGAGCAGCAATTTCATCTTGACTGGTCTGGACATCTGCATTTGGCTCTAGTGTCTTGTCGCTTGGACCAGTCGGAGTAGGTTGCGGTGTTGTACTGGGTGTACCGAAGAGGGTGTTATTGAGGTTATCCAGACGGGCCCTCCTTTCACTATCTGTGAACGCGGCTTCGAACCGAGCTTTGAATTCACTTGCTTCTCTAGCTTGATCATCGAGGCGTTGAATAATTAAGCGATTGGTTTCTGCTTGACGAGCTTCTACTTGAGACTGCGCTTCGACTACCTCGTCGGGTATAGCTTCATTATTTTCAGCCATTATCTTGCCGTCTTGGACCCTTAGTCTTTAAATCTTTCCCCACAGACAGCGCCAAATGTTTAACCGGTCTTCAGAATATGTTATTCTGGACGCGGTCAATTAGACAGAAGGGTTAGACGACATATAATATAATAAAACACTTGTAAGGTTGACTAAACGAGGCTATTTGACTATAACATTTTTGATACTAACTCTTTCAACTTTTGGCTGCGAATAGACGAGATAATATTAACTTGATCTTCAGATTGTCTATGGACGAAGTGTTCCGAGTTATTAATTAGTGATTAAGTTATTGATAGTCGAAGTTCCTCCACCCGTTGTCGTTGTTCTACCTCGTCGATATCGAAGATTTCTCTTTCTATCTCTTCTCCGTCCGTTCTCCGACCCCCTCTCCGAACTTCCTAACAATATATTTATACTACTCTATGCCTGATTAGGTCTCGTCACATTATGAAAAGTGACGGGACATGTGTCCACATCAGGTCGAGTCTATGCATGCTGACTTTGGACCCTTTTTTCCTGGGCTTTCTTTATTGGCGTTGGACCTTTTTAGAGGGTGTAAAACTCTGGCCCAACAATAAGAAGAAGTGTATGAACTTTTGCTGAGTCAACTCTTGTTGAGTGATATGGTTGTAGCCTCCATCGGGTTCAAGGGATGAAGGGACAGGGAGGCAGAGATCGATGATTTATTTTTAACTTCAAAAATACAAAATAATAATAAAAAAATTTACGAAACCAAAATGACCTCAGTTTTGATATTAGACCTAAAAACTTCTCATCTTATCTTTCTCACCCAAATCTAACAACTTCATGGCTCCTTCTTTGTCTCGGAGAGTCCAAACTTATTGTTGTTATCGTGAAAAGCTGTGACGCCGTTAACTATACTTGTGATAAAAACAAGTAGTGTTAGTGTGACGGAGTTGGAATTTTCCGTTTCTCATAAGGGAAAAGCTATCTTATCATTGGTGCAACCGGTTTCTTGCTAGAGGTAAGGAAGAAACCCTAAAATAGAGTTTTCTTCTTGTCCAAGTAAATGATTTTAGATTTATTAGTTTTTTTAGTAGGATTGAGTTCTGAGACCTATATAAATAAGAAGTATTACGAAATTGTAATGTTTAACACATTTTTCAACAAAAAAGTTTTAAAATTTAGTTTTGTAATTTAGAGTTTAGTTCTGGAGTTTATATTTAAATTTGTAATTATTATATAGTTTTAGGTATTTTTAAAAAAATACTTTGTGATATTTTGGAAACTTAAATTAAAAAATATTATTTTTGACTTTTTTCTTCTAGGTTTTATTTTTTATCCAAGCAATCTGAAACATATACGTCTATGCTTTAAACGTCAATATTTTGGACGTGTATGACTCTTGAACTTTGGCAAGACTTGCAATGCAAGAATCTGAAATTTCTCCATTTTTCAACTGGTGTAAGTCTAGGTTTGGATTTGACGTAAGTGACATTGATTGAAAGGATTACATTGCTAACATTCATCTATGAATAGTTGAAAACCGAGACCATTAATTTTTCTTCAGAGTAGGTGATACCATCGATTAACTCACTCACTGGATTTTTAATGGGTTTATAGCATAACATAATCTTCTATTGGCCAAGAGAAATGAATTTTCGATTCCGCACTCAAAGAGGAATCTTTTACTCATTTGATCCAATAAGGCGACTACTCTTCACGTGTGATATTCACTAGACCACAACCACTTCGTTCTTAAACGAAAATGTTTCGAGAGATTTTTCAATAATTCTCTACCTTGTACTCAAACCCAAACAATTTAATTTAATTTTTAAAATTGAGTTTCAACATTTGTGGTGTTTTTGAAAGAATTTATTTTAAGAATACTTTTGGAATAAATGAAAGTTTTTGATATTTTTGAAGCATGAACCATTTGTTTTGGGATTTTTTTGGGTTTTTTTGGATATTTAAATGTTTTTTTAATTAAAAAAATAAAAGTTAACGGTGCCTTAAACGACACGTAACTGAACCCGTGTAAAATGGGCAGATACTGATAGTTTGTATATTAAACTGGGCAAATAATTTAGTTGGGTATTCAAATAGTTCGTGTATTAAAAGGATAATTGAACACAATTGGTGTATTAAAATGAAATTTTCCCTTTGTGAAATTACTCTTAACTTCATAACTTAATGGGTCAAACCATGTGATATTTTAACTGCATGAGTTCATAAGGATTGTCTATATATATTCTTCTCGCACAAAAGCTCTCAAAACACAAACTCACATATAGCTTTAAATTTTATTGATAACTACAAATTATGTCTATCACAAATCTCTTCGTCACAAACAACGCCGTCAGATTTGACAGCGTCAGCTTCTTCTCTTCTTTCTCTCCTAAACCTAACCTCTTCTTGGCTCCTTCTTTGTCACGTAAAGTCCAAACATGGTGTTGTAATCGTGAGACGCCGTTAAAACACGTGACGCCGTTAACAAAGCCTGTGACAGAAACAACTAGTGTCAGTGACGGAGTTGGAATCGTCAGTTTCTTGAATGGGAAAAGCTATCTTATTACTGGTGCAACAGGGTTTCTTGCTAAAGGTAAGAAAATAAAACCCTAAAGCAGAGTTTTCTTCACGGACAAGTAATTTGATTTTTCGGATTTTGAATCTTTTTATTTATTTGTTGAAGTGTTGATTGAGAAACTGTTGAGGACAAGTCCTGAGATTGGGAAGATCTTTCTTCTAATCAAATCCAAAGATCAAGAATCAGCCAATAAGAGACTCTATGATGAGGTTCTTTTTTTAATCTCTTCTTGTCTCCTTTTTATTTTGTGTCTCTAATTTTGTAACCATTTTGATTCACACAGATCATAAGCTCAGATTTATTCAAGCTTCTTAAACAAAAGTATGGGAGCTCTTATGAAGTTTTTATGAAGAGCAAGTTGATTCCAGTGGTAGGAGACATTGGAGAAGACGATCTTGGGATCGAATCTCAAATAGTAGCCAATATTAGTGATGAGATTGATGTTATTGTAAGTTGTGCAGCTCGCACAACATTTGACGACAGGTACAATTATTTTTCGCTTTATTCCACAAATTACTATTAAAAAATGAGTTTATGTTCCAAAATATACACAAAAATAACTTTGAACTTTAAATATTCATTTTTTGATCCTTTTCATTTGAGTTTTATTTTGAAAATGTCAGTGTTTAGTTTTGGAGTTTAGAGGCTTAGAGTTTAAATTAATAATTTGGAAAACATTAAAGAAAATTTGGTAACATGGTACTAATTTTTTTTAATAATATGTTAAATCTGTATTTTTTTTTATTAGTCTTTTATTTAGATATTTTCGTGAATGGTGACTTGGTTATGTGAATGGTGAATTGTTTATATGAGTGATAAACTGTTTGAATGAATGATAAATGGTTCGTGAAAATTAACAAATATTTTGAAGTAAAAAAGTACATATTTTCAAAATAATGAATAAATAGTGTGCAATTTACAAAAATACTCAAAAATATATTATATGACATTTTTGAAACAATTGGAATTACGTAGTATTTTTGGAACTAAAACTAAATATGTGAATTTTTTTAGAATTTTTTTTTCTTTGTTTTATATTTTCTTGCAAGTAAAGCTAGCTCAATTGGTTAAGGACGGGCCTTGGTGTGCACACACATCAGGGTTCGATCCCCGCGCCATGCGAGAACTACACTGGTTTGTTCTGGACACCTAAAGCGGTACTGGGCCTCGGCCCAGGGAAAACCCTCCCGGGTGAANGAACAGATACGACACTGCTTTAAACGTCAACACTTTTGGACCTGGCCGACTCTTGAGCTTTGGCAAAAACTGCAACAAACTCAAACTATTTCTTCATTTTTCAACTGGTATAAGTTTATGTTTTGGTCAAAACCAATTTTTCTTAAGAAATATTTCGAATATATATATTTAATTTGTTTGTTATGTAGCTTATGTGACTAGTAAAAAAAAGAAAATAATATTTGAGGCTCCTCTTTGCATTGGAGAAAACATAACTTCTCACTTAAACATTGAAACCGAGTTCAAACTAGCTTCAGAAGCTATAAATAACTCTCATGGTAATGAGGAGACCAAGAAACTAAAAGAACTTGGTCTTAAAAGGTGACAACTTAAGACAACAACTTAAGGATAAAAATTACTTACTATACATTATTTTTAAAACTAAAATCTAAAATATTTTCTTTTTTGATATTTTGAGAAATCAGAGCTCAGCATTATGGTTGGGAAAATGTTTACACATTCACAAAAGCAATGGGAGAGTGTGTAATATACAAGAATCGAGGAGATATTCCAATAGTGATAATAAGGCCTAGTATTATCGAAACCTCTTACAAGGAGCCTTTCCCTTGCTGGCTCCAAGGACTAAGGTTAAAGTCTTATTTTTCAAAGACTAAATAGGACAATATTAGCATACTTTTATCTATTTTAATTGAATTTTTTTGTTAGAATACAAGATTTCTAATTCTAAACCAATTGGTTGGTCCATAAATCCATTATATATTAATGTTTTTCTTTTAAAATACATTATATCTAGTATGCCTCCTCGATATAATAACTCTGTAATCATTAATCCCAGGTAGTCATAGATAAAACTGATCAAAAAATTTTCATATCGGACCACAGATTAGTATGAGCTCTCATCAAGGATGACCTTGATATTACGGGGGTTTGAAATAAAATACAAATGGCTTTCAATATTTTATGTTTTGTTATTTGGACCGATTAAGTTATGTTTTTTTTTTGTTATCTTATAATATATATATATATATATATATATATATATATAATTTTAAGTTTTAGAGGCCTATATATTTTGCACNTGCACTACAAGAAAGATTTAAGAATCCGATCACCATTTTGGTCGGAAAATGGTTGGAGTTATGAATTTCCGACTATTTTCCGACCAAAATTGTTTAGTCTGAATTTTCAGGTCGTAAAATATTTTGGTTGAAAATTAGTTGGAAAATATAGTTGAAATTTGGTCGGAGAAAAGGGTAGTCGAAAATTGGTAAAAAAAAATTTCCGACCATATTTTTTTATTTTGTCGGAAATTGGTAAGAAAAATTTTCCGACCAATTTCCAACTATATTTTATTTGGTCTGAAATTAGTCGGAAATATTTTCCGACCAGTTTCCGACTAATTTTTTAAAAAATTAAAAAAATCAGCATAATCTTTATAAATAATAATATTTTAAAAATTAAAATTCCATAAAAATATAAAACCGATAATGCTAATTTCATAACCTAGATAATTTGATTACTTAAACTTACATAATCTAATAACATAAACCTATATATTATTATTTGAAACCTAAAAAATAATTTGAAAGGATTTATAGAAATTTTGGAGAGTTTTGTGGTGTAAATGTGTAATGAAGAAGTGAAACTCGACTTATATAGAAAAAATAATCCGACCAAACAAAAAAATTGGTCGGAAATTAGTCAGAACTTGTATTACATTTTCCAACTAATTTCCGACCAATTTTCAAGTTTGGTCGGAAATTAGTCATTAAATTTATTAAATTTGTGACAAATTTCCGACTAATCCTTGGGTTAGTCGGAATTTGTTCGGAATTTTTTGATAATTTTTTACAATTTTTTTAAAACTTTTTTAGTAAACTTTTATAATAAAAAGAGAAAATTAGAAAAATAGATTAAAAATTAAAAAAATTCTGACTAATTTTTGGATTAGTCTCGGAAATTTTTGAAATTATTTTTACAATTTTTAAAATTTCTAAAATGTTTTTATAATAAATAAGGAAACTTAGAAAAACATGGATTAAAAACTAAAAAATTCCGTGTAAATTTCGACCAATTCTTGGATTAGTCATAATGTGGTCGGAATTTTTTTGAAAAATATTTTGAAAATTTTTTATTTTTTTAAATATTTTTAGTAATAAATAGGAAATTTTTTAAAATTCCGACTAAATTCCGACCAATTGTTGGATTAGTCGGAAATTAGTCAGAATTTGTACAAAAAAAATTATTTAAAACAAAAAAATTGAAATAGACGTATTGGAAATTTTTTTAAAAAAACTAAATAACTGGTCGGAATTTGGTCGGAATTGTTTTTATTTTTATAAAAATAATTTAAAATTTTTAACGACGAAAAAAGAAAAGTTTTAAAATTTTTTTGACCAAATTCCGACTAATTCTTGGGTTAGTCAGAAATTAGTAGGAAAATTTCCGACTAATTACCGACTAATATAGTTTGTCAAAAAATTCCGACCAATTTCTGACTAATCGGACAATTAGTCAGAAATTGGTCGGAATATCCTCAAAAAAAATTTCGATCACATCTTTAGTCGGAAATGATGGTCGGAAATGTGTATCATTTCTTGTAGTGTTGGGGACCAATGTCTTAGTGAGTTTCGCCAAGGGCCATTATTAGCTCTGATACCATATTATGATAATGAGTTTCCAACTCAAAGCCCGTCAATTTATTGGTATTTTTTATATGTTAATGCTCTTTTAAAATTTTTTCTAATATGATATATTGTTCTATTTATTTTTAGGATGACAGCTCCAATAATCTTGGCCTATGGAAAAGACCATATTCCAAGCGTATGGGGAGATTCTCAATCTTTAGTAGACATTATACCTGTTGATATGGTTGTAAACGCGACAATAGCAGCCATGGCAAAACATAAGTGTGTTGTCTCGGATTTCAAAGTTTACAACGTCACTTCATCATCTCATGCAAATCCTTTGCGACTTGGAGAGATGATGGACTACTCTCGGAAACACCTGCTTAAACATCCAATGAGTGATACAAAGAAAGACCTAGAACGTATAAAATTCGAAAGTTCCTTAGAAGGTTTCATTTCCTCAGTGTCCAATAGTATAGCGAAACAAGAAAGACAGATGAAATATGGACAAGGAGGAGAAGAAAAAGAAGCATTAAGCATGAAGGGCAAAAGGAAACTAAAGTACTTTGTGTCCTTAATGACAATATATGTTCCTTACTCATTCTTTTACGCTCGGTAAGCTAAGTGACATTACTAGGTCTTGTTCTTTTATTTATTTATGAAGCAGAACATGTGATCAGAATACTAACTCTATAATCAATACGACTAGATTTGATGATACCAACACAAAGAGTCTGATTAAGGAGATGTCGATTGAAGAGAAAGAAATGTTTGGATTCGATGTTAGAGGCATTGACTGGGAAGATTACATTGCTAAAATTCATCTGCCAGGTCTCAAAAGTGAACTCTCTCGTAGAAGATCCAGTTAAAAGAAAATGTTACCTACCTATTATGTAATTCAACTTTCAGTGAATTTAAGAAGCTTTTGCTATCACTAATAAGTGTATTCCCTATATTTTATAAATATTCTAATATATCAACTAAACAATTAATAAATATTACTCCCTCCGTTTATAAAATTAATATTGACGTTTTAGCTATTATTTTTTGTTTCAAAAAAAATGTCGTTTTAGGTTTTCAATATAAAAATTTAATGAGTTTGATTTTTCTGACCAATAGAATAATTGTAGTATTTTTTCTATTAGTTAATTTAAAATACTTAATGTTATTTTTATTGAAAACATAAATTTTTTAATATGTGTAAAAAATTTTAACCGACAATCTTTTAAAAATGGAGGGAGTGCATATCTTTCTTTATCGCTCATTTAATGTACAACTTACAAAAACAATGTATGAGACGTTTGCTATATAGACTAATTTATCTTTAACCATATGGTCCAACTAAACAAATAGTCCCTCGTTTTATATTAAATGATGTTTTAGTTAAAAAAATCGTTCTAAAGAATTGGTGTTTTCAACTTTCTATGTATAAAAGTGAATATATTTGTGTTTGTGACTGTTTATAATTTGTAGTAAATTTTTCTATTGGTTGAATTAGTTTTAATTACTTAATCATGTTTTAAGATAAAAAGAAAAATTATACTACTTCCATTTTATTTTAACTGTTTGTTTAGAGTTTAGTTTTTGTTTTATTTTAAGGGACCTTTATTTTTTTTAATGCATATTTTAGCTAATTTTTCCAACTTTTTTCCATATGCTCTTAACTAATTAATTATCAAGAGCAAATAATGTAATGTATTAATCAGAGGCAAAACATAAGTTTCTATTTTGCGCCTTGATTAATTATCTAATTCATGCTGTGAACATTGCCTTTTAGGCCACTAATGGTAGTATTTTCAGTATATAAAAAACTAAATATACACAGAAGATAGGAGTAGGTAATTTATTTGTTTGCAAATTTGTTATCTTTTCGCATAATAGGAGTGGAACTCATAATATTTTAGTAATAAACTTTTTGGAGTGACAATATTGTTTGGAATATTGTTTACAATATTTTGGGAATATGACTGAATGATGCAACATGGTAATTAATATTGTTATATATTTTGGTTATTTTACTAGCCTAGAACCAGTTTCGGTATAATGTATTCATGTCCACGAATTTTGGTTAGTATGGTATATGTTTCATAGTTAGTTTTGAATGTTGCAAAATTGTAATGTTGTACTATTTTTGTTGTTTTCCTGGCATAGGACTAGCTACCGTAACGTATTCATGTCCACGAGTGTAATAAGTGATGCAAAATATTAGAAATTGTCAGTTAAAAACATTGTTCATATCAAAATAAATGTTAATGAAATAGAGAGCATTGTGCATACGAAATTGATTGAGACAAAATAAAACGAAACACTTAAACAAAGCTTGCATAGGTTGACGAACTAGATTATTGGGTGAATAAATTCCTCATAAAGCTCGATTACATACCAGTTGCGCATGTCGTCCACCATTTCCTTGCTGATTCCCTTAAAGTCGATCTTTAGAGCATGAAGCTCGATGAACTTGACTAATAATGGTCCGCAGTCGCCAAACCGTTCATTATGTGGCACATCAGGGACTCTACTATGATAAAACAGACCGAAAACACACACTGCAAGAGGGTCTGTGTGGACCAGAGTTCTGACAACCAGTGGTAAAATCTCTATGACCGGTTTCATGAACTCGTCCACCTGTTCCTGAGTGTAGGCGCATTGGAATGAATCTAATATGTCAATTTATCCTTCATTCAAATCGATTACCAATGCAACCCAATGTTATTTCCCCCAATTCATGGGGGCGTAAACAGTGGCGATATGAGAATACCAGGGTGGTTTGTTGAAACGACTAGGGACAAGAACGTTGACATAGTTCTTTATGGTGTTGTTCCACTTCCATTCTACGGGTGATCCTTTGCTAGTGTATTGATGATACTCGTCCACAAACAAACGAATGAACCAACTATTGAGTATGGCTACTCTGTCCTGTACTAATCTGTCTCATAATCTGTGCCATACTAGGCTCAATAGTGCTTCAACATGCTGCATTAAACATAAATGGTGCATTGTATAAATTGAATCTGAAACAATTTTGCAACTTATGAAAAATTTGTACTCANGGGGGGGGGGGGGGGGAGGGGTGACTATGTCTTTGAATATAGAGCGAACGACAGGATGTCCATCAACATCGTAAGTCCTGGACAAGAATTGATTTTTTTAACGTATATATATATATACTGCCATTTGAAACATATCTTACTTGGCCTTGTTTTCTTTCAATAGATCCATGAATTTCTTCTTTAGTTGAGCATCAACTTTATCAAATGAATGATGGACATGAGGGGGGGGGGGAGACAACCGTAATTGGGATGACTGAATGACCATGCCTGTTGGGACGTCTTCTAGCCCTCTTCAGGTTGCAATTCGGCTCCACCATGGGCTTTTTTCCAGAACGTTTAAGCTCAGCAAGTGTGGTATTATCACCATCATCTTGTGGATCATGAAAGGTGTGTGGTGGACAAGACTTAGAATGTGATGGACAAGAATCAAAATGATGTATCTTGAGATGTGTAAAAGGTACAAAATATAAAGGTACCTCCGGATGATCTCCTTCTTTATCAGTCACCGTGTCTCCAGTTTCACTAGGGTCATCCCCACGATCTTCACCATCGTCTTCGTCCATTGCTGGGTTTCCAGGTTCGTACACTGTCCCCAAAGCTGAAAAACCAAATAAATTAGGAATAGCCACTTGTTGAAATAATATGGGGCATGTGAAACCGCATGCGACTGCTGTTTATATTTTTTAAATTGCGAGTAGTAAATTTGTTTAATACAAATATAAACCTAGGAATAATCGTACTACTAAAAATAATAGAAACTCAAAACCCCAATAATCGGACTACTGAACATAATAGTAGCAATTATTGTATATGTTTATTCAGCAATCACTGTTGTTGTTTGTTCCACAATCACCGACTTTGTTTGTTCTAAACTCGTTGCAATCAGTTACTACAATCAGTCGTTAAAAACTCAGCAACAAAAAAAAAAAAAATTAAATACTTATCGCTTACTTTTATCATCACTGTAAGGACAACTAATTGAGCAACGTTTGATTGTTGTTGCTGGTCACTGGTTAGTGGTCGCTATACAACCAAAAAAACATGGCTTATATAATATACATGTATATATATCTTATATAATATCCAGGAGAATCACTATTATTATTACTACAAAATAAAAATGGTGCATCCTAATTATATTAACATCGATTTTACAAAAAGATAGTAATAGATATATAACAAAATTCAAATAATACTAGTAAAATTTCTTTATTAGACATCTCCCATGTTTCATAAGATTAAGCTCACATCTTTGAAATAATTTAGAATAAAATATGTTGTGTTGTTTATTCATTAAACATAGAGTGTATTTATACAAGAGAAACTTAAGAAAATAATATCAAAAACCTAGATACAC
>OVBE01011513.1:0-14112 GCA_900406425.1 Iberis pinnata
TATATATATAGTGGCAGAGCTTTAAAATAATTTCAAATTTATCAAAAACATAGAAAGTAATTGTAAAAGATAAATATATACTCTCTCTTTCTTCGTGCTTGATTTCTTAGACTTGATTTTTTTTTTATAACTAGATTAGGTCTCGCGTGATACGCGGATAAATGTTAAATATTTAAATTTAAAAATGACAACCCAAGTGATTAGAGATTCTAATCAATATTAAAGTCAAAGTTTAGTTATTATTTAGATTTTTTTGTACATTATCATTATAAATATCCATAATTATCGATATATTTTTTTATACATTGTATATTTTATATTTTAATCTTATAATATTAATATTTTTTGTAGTTTCCATTTAAAATAATAATACTCATTTCCTTTTTGTTATTCTACTATTTAAGGAAAATAAAAAAAAACTAACAATAAGAAAGTTTCCATTAGTTTAAATACTACGTTGTCACATGTCATGATCTTAATTAACCAATGACACGTGTCACAATCTTACTAATTATAATTTTGCTTACGTGTCGCACTCACGTTAAACGCGTTTTGGTTTATATAATAAGATTTATTTTACAGTTTAAGCAAAAAAATAGGTATTTTTGTGAAGAGTGTGATTTTGCGGTTCATACTATTGGGCTAGGAAGCCCATCTCGATAATTACTTGTCTACAAAGCTTTTAGGTTTAAAGATCAATCTTGTAACTTAATAATTTATGTGGCAGAATGCTTGACTGATAATAAGAAACCATTATTCAAATTGTGTTTCTTCTCATGGTATCAAGAGCCAACACCTCATACTACGTTTTGATTCTTTATAAGAAACCATTATTCAAATTGTGTTTCTTCCTCAACTCTTTCTTATTTTAAAATGGCTGACGATAGAACCACTCGCGTTGAAACACGTAGTACAATATCCCCTTACGACTTAACTTCGGGTGATAATCCTGGAACAATGATCTTGCGCTTTCTACTATGCATATCTAATTACGATGAATGGAGCTCTAGCTTACGCTTAGCGTTAAAGGCTCGAAAGAATTTTGGCTTCGCATATGGAGCGTTAGCTTACTCTTAGCTTCAGTGACAATCCTGATGATTACGAGGATTGGTGAGCTAATAACGCTCTTTTCATAAAACTCACCACTAATGAGACATTATGTTCTTCCATCGCACACTGTGATGACACCTCTTCCTTATGGCTTCAGCTCCAAAAGCGTTTTGGTGTTAAAAATGGACAGATAGTCCAACGTCTCAAATCCGAACTTGCAATCTGCAGACAACAAGGGTTAGCTATCTAAGCTTACTACGGCAAGTTCACCAAGCTTTGGACCAGTCTCACGGATTACCAACGAGTGAAACCGCCCAAGACATTGCAAAAGAACGTGAAGATAATAAACTTCATCAGTATTTAATGGGCCTCGACGATCTCTCTACGGCTTGGTCAAATCCTCTTTGCTATCACGAACTCTGCTTCCTTCTCTTGATGAAGCATACAAGGTTCTGACATGGGATGAGGAATATAAAGCCCTCAGTCGTGTGAATGACAAACGAAACACAGGTATGAGTTTCGCTGTGCAAACTTACTCTTGTCCTTGGCCAGATTCTCGCATTATGGCTTGCACTCTTTGTGGGAAACACAGTTATCTCATTGAAAATTGTTTCAAAAAGATTGGGTATCCTCCCTGGCGGGTGGATAATACATGATAAAAAAAGTCACTACATCTTTTTATGGTATTCTCCCGACGCACGGTCCTACTCGTGGTAAACGTCCTGAACCTGCAAAATTTCATCACATCTCAACACCAATTACTACCTCGGATCGAATTGGATTCATTGGATTAGATGATCAACAATGGAGCACTATGGTAAACTTCCTAAATGAACGAAAATAACAGCAAATGATCATCTGTTAGGTAATTACTTACTATAATCTTGGAATATTGACACAGGCGCGTTAAACCACATGACAGGAAGCTTAGAGTATCTCTCTGATGTTCAATCTGTGGCTCATGTTCTTATCAAACTTCCTGATGGAAGGCTTACTGTCTCAACACAATCTGGTTCAGTTTGTTTGGGTCCATCTCTGCGTTTAAGCAGTGTATATTTTGTTGACGGTTTGAAGTGTCATTCTCATCTCTATTTCTCAAATGACAAAAGATAGTTATTGTATCTTCCAGTTTATGACTGCCTTTGTATTATTCAGGAACGCACCACACTGACGCTGATTAGAGCGGGTGAACAGTTACATGGGCCCTATTTTTTCATAGGAATGGATGTTGCATCGGCGATTCACACTTCAGATACCTCAGCTGCTGAATTGTGGCATTGAAGTTTGGGTCATCCATCCTCCAAAGCAATGAAGTTTTTGCCGTCTATTCATTCTTCTTCTACTTTGTTAGACACTCACCATTGTGATGGTTGTATTCGTGCAAAACACACCGGGGATTTTTTTCCTTTGAGTTAAAATAAAACCAGTTTACCTTTTGAATTAGTACATTGTGATTTGTGGGATCCGTATATTGTACTCCGACATTTTGTGGTTCTCGTTATTTTTTGACAATTCTTGATGATTACACTAGAGCTTTATGGTTCTGCTTACTGCCTTCTATAACGAATGCACCAATTGATCTTAAAATTATGTTGCAATGATAAGTCGGCAATTTGACAGACCCGTCAAAATAATATGTAGTAATAATGGTTCTGAATTTCTCTTTCTCAAGGATTACTTCAATCAACAAGGGATAATACATCAAACCTCTTGTATTGGAAACCCTCAACAAAATGGCCGAGTTAAACGCAAGCATCGTCACATTCTTAATGTGGCTCGTGCTCTTCAATTTCAAGCTTCTTTAACTATCGAATTTTGGGGACAATGCGCACTTGCAGTTATCAACTTGATAAACCAGACACCGACATCCATTCACAACGGAAAATCTCCATTTGAGATGCTTTACAAACGTCCTCCGCCACTTAATCATCTCCGTACGTTTTGCTGTCTTTGACATGTTCACATCCAGCGACGTGATGGTGATAAGTTCGGTGCTCGATCATCTTGTCATGTCTTCATTAGGTATCCTTTTGTTCAAAAGGGGTGGAGAATATATAATCTTGAAACAGGTAAGGTCTCTGTTTCTAGAGACATCATTTTCTTTGAAACAATTTTCCCTTTCCTAGAACAATTTGTTGATAAACATGTCTCACCTACTTTTTTAGAATCCTCTATTACCACAGTTTTTGATGAAGAGAATCCTACTGTTATTGTTCATTCAGTCCCAGTAAATGTTGGTCCTCTCTCTCCGGCTTAATCTAATTCACTTGAAACATCTCCAGATCCTGATAATGATGTAGCGATGTCTGCAGATTCAGCTACTGCCTCACCCGATCATACTATCTCCTCTCATCCGACTAATACCACCTCATTACTGCCTTCTACACCAACGACATAAACTCTGTCTTCTTCTCCAATCTCATCACCGCCAGCAGTTGTTTCTTTATCTCCACCAGCAGCTGAACCTCTCGGTCGTGGACATCATCAACGGAAACCTTCAACAAAATTCTCTGATTATGTGACTATGCTGCAACATATTCTTTATCCCTCTGTCACACCCTACTCGATTGACAATTACTTGTTTCAGCCATATTCTCACCCAAATATCAGGCGTATCTCCATGTGCTCTCATCCAGACCTGGACCTCAAAGCTACAACAAAGCAATTCTCGATGAAAACTGGAGACTTGCAATCAGAGATGAGATTAATGCTCTCGAACAAAACGGAACCTAGAAAGTTAAGGATTTTCCAAAAGGGAAGAAAGCTATTGGTTGTAAATGTGTGTTTCATCTTAAATTTAATCTGATGGTTCGTTACAGTGACACAAAGCTCGGTTAGTTGTCTTAGGCAACAGTCAAACCGAAGGCTTAGACTATGACGAAACATTTACACTCATTGCTAAGATGATCACGGTACGAGTGTTTCTCCAGTAAGCGGTTAATCAAGATTGGGAAGTCCATCAAATGGACGTCCACAATGCATTTCTCCACAGAGATCTCGAAGAAGACGTTTATATGCGTTTTCCACCTGGGTTTCGAACAGACTTTAAATCAAAGGTATATAGACTGCATAAATCACTTTACAGACTAATGCAAGCACCACTATTCTAGTTTTCCAAGCTCACATCTTCTCTTATCTCATACGATTTTCAGCCGAAATGAATCTGACCATACATTGTTCAGATATGTCAATGATGAATCTTTGCTCCATTTCTTAGTCTATGTAGACAATTTAATTATCACTGGTAGCACTCCCTCTTCAATTCACGCCTTCAAGACTTACCTCAGTAAATGTTTCCACATGAAAGACCTCGGTCTTTTACGATTTTTCCTTGGAATTGAAGTTTCTTGAAGCCCGACTGGGATTTATCTTTATTAACGTAAATATGTGCTTCATATTATTACAGAGGCTGGCTTATTGGATGCAAAACTAGTAAGTTTTCCTTTGGAACAGCGACACAAACTGTCTCTTGCAACCAACAACACTATTTCCGTTCCTACTCGTTATCAAAGGCTTGTTGGACGTCTCATTTACCTACTTGTAACGCGACCTGACCTTTCATATGTCATTCATATTCTCTCACAGTTCATGAGTGCTCCGAAGGAAGAACATTAGTTTGCTGCCCTTTGGGTTGTTTGCTACCTCAAGAACAGCCCCGGTCAAGGAATTTTATTACGCGTAAACACTGACTTAACGGTTTCAGCTTGGTGCAATTCCGATTGGGCGGGCTTTCCCTTGACACGGTGATCAATCACAAGCTGGTTTATTCAACTAGGTGGGTCTCCGATCTCGTGGAAGAAAAAAAAACATGATGTCGTCTCTTGCTCCTCACCTGAAGCAGAATACCGCACGATGGCTGATACAGTTTCTAAAATTTTATGGCTCAAATATCTGCTTCTTACACTCGGTATATCTTGCCATCAATTTGGCTGCTGATGTCTTTGCATTGTACGTGCTTTAGGAAGTCATTTACCATAATTTTAGGTTCATTTAGAAGTCAATATGTTGCATTTATAGGTCTTTATTAGTAAGTTTGCATTTTTAGGTAGTTCTACATTAGTATTCGTATACATATGTATTTTGGAGATATTTTAGGCACTTAGGGAATTTTCGGGAGATTATGGGAAATTTGGAGAAGGAGAAGGAAATGCACAGACTGAAATCAACTTAATCTGAACTAGGACATTTTAAGTGTTGGACTAGATCATGGCCAAGCAAGACTCGACCAGGAGATCGAGCCAGACTCGACCAGAAGATCGAGCCAGACTCGACCTGAAAATCGAGTCGGACTCGACCAGGAGATCGAGTCGGACTCAACCTGAAGATCAAGCCAGACTTGACCAGGAGATTGAGCTGGACTAGACCTAAAGATCGAGACAGACTCGACTAGGAGATCGAGCTAGACTTGACCAGGAAATTGAGCCGGACTCAACCAGGAGATCGAGCCAAACTTAACCAGAAGACTAAGCCGACTAGTCCTCAAGCACATCCCAACTCAACTAGAAACTCAAGCTGACTCGATCACTCGAGTCAAATAGGCTCGATCACGGGAGCCTAATGGGCTCGATCACCCGAGCCAAATGAGCTCGATCACCTGAGCCAAATGGGCTCAATCACCCAGAAAAGCTGACTCGATCACCAGCCCGAACCTGACTCGATGACCTAGTTCGAGCTAGACTTAAAGATAAAGCTGAAGCATTACGAATTTTAATCATTTGTCATTTAGTGGTTTAGGGTTTTTCCTAAACCACTATATCAACTCTAATTCGCCTCCATTTTAACCTAAGCTTTATTTTATTTCTTTCTTTTAGGTTTTTCTCTCTGTTTTTGACATAGAATTTTCTTTGATGATCAAACCCAAAATCCTTATGGAATTCATGCTTTTCTTATGATTTCTTCATTTTCATGCTTAGTTTAAGATTTAAGATTATTTGGTGCATATTGATCTTCTATTTTATGCTTTTAATCTTGTTTTTTAATTTGATCACCATTACATGCTACCCTATATGCTACAATGACTATGATAGTGCAGTAGGGAATTGGCGTAGTTTAAATGAGTAAAAATCCTGCTATCAATTGGGTGTCGTTGCCAATTGGTGTATTTGTTTGTTATATTTTGGATTTTGGATCTATTGACATCAAATTATTTTTCTTACACACATTGTGATATGATCGTGGATGGACTTCAAGAACCAGAACCAGAACCGGAGCTTGAACCGGAGCAGCTTGAACCTGAAGGGAGGATCACGAGATCAAAGGCAAGAGAGCTGGCAAATCAGGCCCACGTGATGCAACATTCAGAGATAGAAGATCAAGCTTGCAACATCTACCAGCTGTTCAAGCTTGACGTTCAAGAAGAACCAGATCTCTGATCGGTTAGCTAAGTGGGTAATGTCTGTACTATTTTGTCCTTAGTAGAGATTGTCATTTTTCCCGCATTGGATTTTTGGTCAATCACTAAGGTTTTAACGAGGCACGTTATCCACTTCGTTAAAGCTTTATGAGAAGAATCTGGCATAAGTATTTTATAATACTTGGCGAGATTAATAAGGTCTTCTAGAAGCTGAAACTTACCTTCCAAGGCTCGGTAACTTACCTTCCAAGGCTCAGAAACTTACCTTCCAAGTCTCATCTTCTAGAAGCTGCTTTCCATTTCTTTGTAGTTTATTTATTTTTAGTTTCCTTTAAGGAATGAAATATGTTAGAAATCCCTAGGCACATGTGCCTATTTAAAGGTTTCAAAACCTATTGTTTTTCTTTAGCAAAGATTTTAGTCAAAATTTTAAGAGTTGTTTTGAGAAACAATGATCTAATTCCCTTGCTCATTGGATTGAGAATCCTGGTTGTTCTTCATCTGTAAAAGATTCAGAACTCCTTTCTACCTTGTCTTGTCTAATTCATAAGGCATTACAATATTTCATCTATCTCTTTTCATCCCCTTTTGTTCGAAACTCACCATCAAAAACCAGCCATATCATTGATATCATATTCGATCATCACACATACCATCGTCGGCCTAGTCTTGCATAAGTCTCGGCCTTGTCTTCATCATACAACCATCCTTGCATCATCCTAACACCCTCGGTCCTCCATATCATCCAAGTTCAGCCGAAACTTCAAGTATAAGTTGTTGTCCAATTCGCATCATTCCTTTGCATCATTGTCGAGTCTTCAAGCCTTTATTCAGAGTTGATCTAGGATAATATCAGGCAGTATCAGAGCCAACTCTGTACCAAAAGTTGAGCAATCTATGAAACCCTAATTCTCCTTATTTTTTCGAAAGTTTCTGGTTTTTAGTTGAAGAATCCTAGGTTTTTAGTTGTCTAATTTTCGTGTAGGTTAGATTAAAGAACCAGAATTTTGCATTGATTTAGGTTGTTAGATTGCTTGAATTCATCTAGTTTAGATTAAAGAATTAGAATCTTGAATTTTCATTAGGTTGTTAGTTGTTCTAAATCATCTAGACTAGTTTAAAGAATTAGAATCTTGAAATTGCATTAGGTTATTAATCTGATTTTCTTTCTTAGATTGCATATAGAACACTTAGAAATTTTCAGAATTTCAATCCAATAATTTCGAAATTTTTATGTTGTGTGTTTGGTGTCTTTGAACAAATTACTGGTGCGAGTTTCTTGGTATTTCAGGTACCATGGAACTCTCTGCAGAAGCAATGGAAACCCTGAATCATTTGATGGGTCAACAGATTAAGGACAACAATACGATCTTGCTGCAATAGATAGAACTACTCAAAGATAAAGTGGAAACAATAATCTTAGACACGAAGAAAATAACTCGAAGTGATGGACATTCAAGTCCAACTCCTACACCTTCAGATTTCAGCAGAATTGCTAAAGGAAAAGGACACATAGGAGAGTCCTCTACACCGAACAAAAAAGGTTCATCCCTCAGAACTAAAGCTGGTCCAAGAATCACAAGGAACCGAGAGCAATATCATAGATCATATCATGTGTCTTCTGAGGAAGAGGAGGTGTCATACCATAGCTATGGTAGCACCATAAGACATAGAGGTCCAAGACCTAACCGAGACTTCCATGATCCTGCACATTAGCAGTTGAAGCACATAAAGATCAAGTTCCCATCATTCCTAGGAACGAATGAACCTGAAATCTATCTAGACTGGGAAAAGAAAAATGGAATCCAATTTCCTATGCCAAGGAACCTATAACATAAACAAAGTAAAAATCGCTGTTTCAAAATTCAGTGGTTATGCTTTGCTATGGTGGGAACAATTGGGAGTAATTAGAGTAAGATATGGAGAGCCTCCCATAACTACTTGGGATGAGCTAACAGTTCATATGAGGCGAAAGTTTGTTCCAACCTATTATCACAGAAAAATATTGAGCAAGATTCGAAAGCTAGTTCAAGGAACAAGAACCGTCCGGGAATACTTCCAAGAGCTTGAAACTCTCTTGATTCAAGCTGATCAAGTGAAGGTGGTGATATGTTCATGTCACGGTTTCTAGGAGGTCTTAACCGAGACATTCAAGACAAGTTAGAGCTTCAGAGTTATCAAGATATGGAAGAGATGGTTCACAAGGCTGAACTGATTGAATCTTAGAACAAGAGGCGGTTTGTCAAGCCTAGCTTCACACCACCAGCCTCTAAACCGAAAGAATTCTCAACTTCAAAGCCTAGTTTCAATCCGAAACCAGCCACTACTAGGGAAGAAAATCGAAACACTGAGGTAAAATCAAGAACTGGAACTACTTTATCTCAAACTCAGTGTTTCAGGTGTCAAGGAATGGGTCATTATGCAAGAGAATGTCTCAACAATAAGGTGTTTCTCCTTAGAGAAGATGGAGAAATCGTACCTAAAGAAGAATTAGATGTTGGATCCGAAATTGAAGAGGAAGAAGAAGCATCTCCGGCTGTTGGAGAGTTGTTGGTTACAAGAAGGACTCTAAGTGTGCAAAACCAGAATGAAGAAGCATGCCAAAGAGAGAACTTATTCCACACTCGATGCTTCATCAAGTCCAAGGTCTGTTCTTTGATCATTGATGGTGTAAGGTGCACTAATGCAGCTAGTAAAGTTATGGTTCAGAAGCTAAATCTGAAAACTATTTCACATCCACATCCATATAAGCTGCAATGGCTTAATGATGGAGGAGCTCTGACCGTAACTCACCAAGTTCTAATCAACTTTTCAATTGGAAAGTATGAAGATGAAGTGCTATGTGATGTTTTCCCTATGGGGTCAAGCCATGTACTTTTGGGAAGACCTTGGCAATCAGATAGAAAAGTTATTCATGATGGTATCACAAACAAGCACAACTTTGAGTTCAAAGGAAAAAGAATCACGGTGGTCCCTTTAACTCCAACCGAAATCTATCAAGATCAGATGCAAGTCAGGCAAAAGGAGAAAGAAAAGATTTCGACTAGCCTCTACATCAATCACAATGAGTTCTCTAAACTTTTTTGATTCTGAATTACTTGCTTTATATTCATCTGCAAAGATGTTGTTGAAATCTCTAACCAAGCACAGGAATTACCGAGTGAAATGAATGAGATTTTGCAGGAATACAATGATGTCTTTCCTGATGAAATTCTGCAGGGTCTTCCACCAATTCGTGGAATAGAGCACCAGATTGATCTAGTTCCTGGTTCAGCGTTACCAAACCAACCAGCCTATCATACAAACCCAACCGAAACTACGGAGCTTCAGAAGCAAGTTGAAGAGCTTCTAAGCAAGGGACAAATCCGAGAGTCCCTTAGTCCTTGTGTTTTCCTGGTTTTGCTAGTGCCGAAGAAAGATGGAACATGGCGGATGTGTGTAGATTGCAGAGCCATCAACAACATCACGGTAAAGTACCGGCATCCAATCCCGAGATTGGATGACATGCTAGATGAGCTTAGTGGATCAACAATCTTCACAAAGATCGATCTGAAGAGTGGCTATCATCAGATAAGGATGAAAGAAGGTGATGAATGGAAGACGGCGTTCAAAACGAAGCAAGGACTTTATGAGTGGCTGGTGATGCCATTCGGTCTAACAAACCATATTCTTAGGAACCTTCGTGCGCCTTATGAACCTTATTCTTAGGAGATTCATCGGAGTATATGTGGTGGTATACTTTGATGATATCCTCATCTACAACAAGGGTTTGCAAGAACATTTAATTCACATAAAATATGTTTTGGATGTATTGAGATCCGAAAATTTGTTTGCATATCAAGCCAAGTGCTCATTTTGTACTAATGAAGTTGTCTTTTTAGGCTTTTTTGTTAGTGCATAAGGAGTTAAGGTAGATGAAGAAAAGATAAAGGCTATCAGAGATTGGTCGAGCCCAACCAACATCAGCGAAGTCCACAACTTCCATGGACTAGCTGGATTTTACCGAAGATTTGTTCGGGATTTTAGTACCTTGGCAGCCCCTCTGACCGAAATTATCAAGAAGGATGTCGGGTTTAAGTGGGAGGAACAACAAGAACTAGCCTTTCAGGCTTTAAAAGAGAAGCTTATAAATTCACCTGTTCTTGTAATACCTGATTTTCTGAAAACGTTTGAGATTGAATGTGATGCTTCTAGTGTAGGAATAGGTGTTGTATTAACTCAAGATAAGAAGCCTGTAGCATTCTTTAGTGAGGAGTTAGGAGGTTCTACAATGAATTATCCAACTTATGACAAAGAGCTATATGCACTAGTGAGAGCTCTACAAGTGTGGCAGCACTATCTATGGCCAAAGGAGTTTGTCATCCACACTGATCATGAGTCCTTAAAGCATATTAAAGGACAACAAAAGTTGAATAAGAGACATGGAAGATGGATCGAATTCATTGAGACATTCCCATATGTCATCAAGTACAAGAAAGGTAAGGACAATGTAGTTGCATATGCATTGTCCCGAAGGTACACTCTTCTTTCTACATTAACGTCTAGAATCTTAGGATTTGAATGTGTACAAGACTTGTATGGGGTTGATCAAGACTTTAAGGATGTATATTCCAAATGCTCTAAGTTTGCTTTTGAGAAATTTTATAGGCAAGCAGGTTATCTATTCTTCTGCAACCAATTGTGCATTCCTAGAGGGTCAATCCGAGAATTACTGGTGAGAGTAGCACATGCAGGAGGACTTGCTGGTCACTTCGGAGTGAATAAGAGGCTTCTCGGACTTCAATCAAGGTTCTACTGGCCGAACATGAAGAAAAACTTGGAGAGGATTTGCTCAAGCTATTCAACGTGCAAACTAGCTAAGAGCAAATCGCAGCTAGACGAGTTATATATTCCTCTCCCTATTCCTTCTCAACCTTGGACTGATATATCCATGGATTTCGTGATTGGCTTGCCTCGGACCAGAAATGGTCGAGATTCGGTATTTGTTGTTGTTGACAGGTTCAGTAAGATGGCACATTTCATAGCTAGTCACAAAACCGATGATGCTATGAGTGTCGCTAATCTGTTCTTCAGAGAAGTTGTAAGGCTCCATGGGATGCCTAAGATGATAGTTTCAGACCAAGACACGAAGTTCCTTCGTCACTTTTGGCGAACTCTCTGGGCGAAACTAGGAACAAAGCTCCAATTCTCTACAACTTGTCATCCACAAATCGATGGACAAACAGAAGTTGTCAACAGATCACTATCAACGCTCTTAAGAGCCATGATCAAGAGCAATTTAAAGGCGTGGGAAGACTGCTTACCACATGTGGAGTTTGCTTACAATCATGCTAAGCATTCTTCAACTTTATTTCATCCCTTTGAAATTGTTTATGGTTTTAATCCCAATTCCCCTCTAGACTTGATTCCTTTGTCTGAGAAAAAACGTTGCAGTTTTGATGGTAAAAGGAAAGCAGAGCAGATCCGGAAGCTACATGAACAAGCTAGGATTAACATAGATAAGAAGACGCAACAATACCAAAAGCATGCTAACAAGGTACGCAAGGAGTTGCTGTTTGAAGTTGGTGATTTGGTGTGGCTACATTTGCGCAACGACCAATTTCTAGAGGAGAGAAAATCCAAGCTAAAGCCCAGAGTAGATGGACCCTTCGAAGTCATTCAGAAGATCAACGACAACGCCTACAGACTCGACTTAAAAGGGAAGTACAAAACCTCTAGTTCATTTAATATTTCTGATTTGATTCCTTTTATTGCAGATTCCGATTTGAGGTCAAATCGTTTTCAAGAAGGGGAGGATGATATGATCGTGGATGGACTTCAAGAACCTGAACCTGAATCGGAGCTTGAACCGGAGTAGCTTGAACCTGAACGGAGGATCACGAGATCAAAGGCAAGAGAGCTGGCGAATCAGGCCCACGTGATGCAACATTCAGAGATAGAAGATCAACCTTGCAACATCTATCAGCTGTTCAGGCTTGACGTTCCAGAAGATCCATATCTTTGATCGGTTAGCTAAGTGGATAATGTCTGTACTCTTTTTTCCTTAGTAGAGATGATCATTTTTCCCGCATTGGGTTTTTGGTCAATCACTAAGGTTTTAACGAGGCACGTTATCCACTTCGTTAAAGCTTTCTNNAATAACTTACCTTCCAAGGCTCAAAAACTTACCTTCCAAGTCTCATCTTCTAGAAGCTACTTTCCATTTCTTTCTAGTTTATTTATTTTTAGTTTCCTTTAAGGAATAGGATATGTTAGAAACTTCCTAGGAATATGTGCCTATTTAAAGGTTTCAATACTTATTGTTTTTCTTTAGCAAAGATTTTAGTCGAAATTTTAAGAGTTGTTTTGAGAAACAATGATCTAATTCCCTTGCTCATTGGATTGAGAATCCTGGTTGTTCTTCATCTGTAAAAGATTCATAACTCCTTTCTACCTTGTCTTGTCTAATTCATAAGGCATTACAATCTTTCATCTATCTCTTTTCATCCCCTTTTGTTCGAAACTCACTATCAAAAACCAGTCATATCATTGATATCATATTCGATCATCATACCTACCATCGTCGGCCTAGTCTTGCATAAGTCTCGGCCTTGTCTTCATCATACAACCATCCTTGCATCATCCTAACACCCTCGGTCCTCCATATAATCCAAGTTTAGCCGAAACTTCAAGTATAAGTTGCTGTCCGAATCGCATCATTCCTTAGCATCATTGTTGAGTCTTCAAGCATTTATTCAGAGTTGATCCAGGATCATATCACATTGTCACTTTGTTTTCTTTATTTTCAAGTACTTCCAGCACTAACTCCAGTGTATGAACCTGAAAGCAGAGGACACACTAACTTACTTCCACTTGTTGACGAAATTCGTGCTCTTGAAAGGGAACACTCTCGAGCTAGAAAGGAACAAGAACGTTTGGATCATCTGAGACAGGTAGATTTGCAAATGGAGAACAACAAAAACAACATTCCTCATGGTGGGCGATATATTGATGCTGTTGATGCACCAAACATCCACACTCAACGCCATGGGATTGCTCCACCAGCTGTGAACAACAACAATTTTGAAATCAAGCACAACTTGATAGCAATGCTTCAGGCGACAAGTTTGACGGACTGCCAATGGAGGACCCCCTGGATCATCTTGAAGAATTTGATAGACTCTGCAGTCTTACCAAGATAAATGGAGTAAGTGATGACGCTTTCAAAATCTGCCTTTTCCCATTCTCTTTAGGTGATAAAGCGCTTGGGAGAAGACTTGATATTACTCGGTTTTAACGCTTTATAGTAAGCATTTATGCTTTCTATTCAATGTTATCCAAGATTTTCTCTGCAAAATTGGTGTTTTTACAAGTTTCTAGGTGTTCGGGACGTTTTGGGTACAAATTGGCATATTCAGGTGCAGAATTCGTCAGAAAGGTCTGAATATTTCCAAAGTTTGAAGATGTTACCACCGATGGATGAAGCAGAAATTTTGTCACACGATAGCCACGTGAGTTAGCTTTCATATGCAAGTGGTTTGAAGTCGATCCATCGGTGCAATCAAAAGTTATGGCTATTTTACTNGAAGCAGGTGCAAGCCAGACCGATCGGTCCAAACTCCCTGGAAAAATCATTAAACTCAGACCGATCGGTCCAAGGCTGAACCGATCGGTCCAGACCGACCCGGACCACCCAGACCGATCAATCCAGCTCCATACCGACCAATCCA